>AYEL01078103.1:0-44637 GCA_000484575.1 Olivierus martensii
AAAAATTATATTTTAAAAATATTTTAAAATCAATATTAAATAAAATTTATTTTATATATTAGGAGGAACAATTCAGTCAGGAATAACAGCTAGTACACATCCAATGTCTACATCTCCTCATCCTGGTTATGGTCCTAATTCAGTATCCACAACACAATCACAGTCTAGCCAATCTCAGCAGTCACAAAATCAACAACCATTACAACAGCAACAACCAACTCAGCAACCACAAGCACAACAGCAGCAACAACAACAATCACAAGCACAAACACAACAACCAATTAGTAATTATTCAAGATCACCAATGATGCAACAGCAATATACAATGCAGCAAAGTAAGCATTATAATTGTTTATAATTATTAATATGTCAAAATATTTTTATGAATAGATATCTTTATTTTAAGAAATATGTTTTAACATTCTAATAATTTATAAGCATGTTCTTATTAATTTACAGTTAAAATAAAAATAATGATATTGATTTCACAATAATTTTAAAAATAACTAGCAAATATACTCAATATTTTCTAATATTTCTAATAAAAGCAATAAGAAAAAAAATTGGTGCAAATGCCTTCATAATAGTATTGGAAGAAGATAAAATTAATAATAAAATGTGTGTCGCTGCTGTTTTTTTTAATATTTTTACTTTTTTATGGAGAGGCATTATATATATATATAATGCCTATTCTACAACAGTTAATAAACAATGGAAATTTTGATTCTTTTACAGGAAGAGCTGTTTATATAGTATATATTTCTTTATCTGTCTATTAAACATTATTTTAAAAAAATGCATATTTGTGCATTTATGTTTTTGTATAGTTTAGAAGTTAAAATTCTGTTATATCTCTTTCTTTTATATTCAACTATAGTATTTCTCAGTAAAATAACTGTGAAATATTTTTGAATTGAATTCAAAAAATATCAAGATGATCTGATACATTTACTAAATATTTATAAATCTAATAAAAGTACTAAAAAATTCATAGTTTTTTATAAGAGGAAATTGTTCATTCTAACAAAATAGTTTCATTATATGAAACTCTAATATTTCATATAAATATTAGAATGATAAATTATAATATTTCTATTAAAAAAGTGCTGTATAATTAGCCGTCTGTATCTGTGGGGATTGGTTCTTTGACCTTCCTCTTATGTAAAAATCCGTGGATTCTCAAGTTCCTTATATAAAATGATTATAGTATTTGCATATAGCCTATGTATATCTTCCTGTATACTTTAAATTATCTCTATATTACTTATAATACCTGATGCATTATAAATGCTATGTAAATAATGTTATACTTATTGTTTGAGAGTAATGAAAGAAAAAAGTCTATATATGTTCAGTACAGACACAACCATTCTAAGCCTACCTATATTGTACAAGTAGTTCCCAACTTACAAGTTAATTTGGACCTAAAAATTGTTCATAAAGTAAGAATTCATAAATCAGTTATCAATTTCCCAAGAATCAATCATTCTGTTCTCATCAATGCAATTTGACGAGATTGGAACCACAGTAAAATTAAATAAATGCCAATAAAATTAATAGTTTATGATTAACCAAAGATTTAGATGTCTAAAGAAATGAATATATAGCCTTTAAAATCAAGCAAATTATTATAATAGGAAATTACTTATACATTTAAATATTAAAGAATTTTTATTTTTCATTATTATTAACAAATTAATGAATGATCTTTTATACAAATGAATTATTGCCTTAGATAAAAACTGAGAATGGAAATTTTTTTATATAATATGCCCATAAAATCAGACACACATTGTCTATTTTTTGACTGCCATTTTGATTTTCTGATTTCATAGCAGATGGAGTTTTTACTACAAATCCACTTGTACTTTATTTAATAGCTATTTATGTGTTTGAAATGCTTTTTTATGAATATTTACCATTTATTTATTGCAATTAAGATTCATATTTCAATTTTTTGACTTGATATTTGAAAAAACTCATAAACCCAAGAACTCATAAACTAATAACCACCTATATATGTCAACAACAACCCATGTGACATTTTCTTTCTTTCAACACTTACAGATTGCTTTTGGTTTAATGATCTGAAAGAGAAATGCATAAAATAAAACACGGAATATTTAAAATAAAAATACATATAGAAAACATATGATTTGCCTACAGTACTGATATGGTGAGGCAATAAGATATGTGGCATTGTAAGTAAACAGGAAAGTTGAGTTTTGCTTTTTGGAACTATCTGGAATTTTTTAAAATATTTTTTATTTGCAGTTGGCTGAATCCATGGATGTGAACTCATGGATTCAACCAACTGCAAATAAAAAATATCCCACAAAAAATCCTTCATATCTATGGATGTGAACCCATAGATATGAAGGGTCTATTGTATTATATTTCATCTTGCATTAAATAATGAATATTTATAAAGTACAAAAATTGGGAACAATATTTCTGCAACTTCCATTGTGGAACTTGATGAATTTCACAGTCTGAAATGATGCAATTGTTAAATTGATATTTAACTTAATTCAAGATACTGCACAAGGAAACTGATATTTCATTAGCTGCCATTTTTAAACTTGAATTTCTCAAAAAGATTTCATACTAAAAAATGAAATTTTTATAGCAGAAAATAAACATAATGTTTGAATTATATTTAAATAATTTATTTAAACATAAAATTCTTCTAAAACATAAAACTGCTTACAATCAATTTAAACAAAGTTCTATCACAGTAAAAATTTAAAATCAGACACACATTGTCTATTTTTTGACTGCCATTTTGATTTTCTGATTTCATAGTTTAAAAATTATATATAATTAAAAAAAAAATAAATTCTAATCAGAAATATTGTCCATTACTTCATTCTAATTTTTTTCAGTATTCCAAGTAAAAGAATTAGATCATAATTAATCAAAAATAGAAACAGAATTATCATGAATCATTTCAACTACTTTAAAAATGTTGTTCTTTAATTATGTTATTAAGCTGAATGCTTCAGAACAAATTGCAGGCACTCACATGAACCATATGTAAAAAAAAAGAGATTGAGCACGATATTCATAAAAATAGCCATTTTTTTTTATTATTTGATTACTTTCTTTCTTTTTATCACTGCCTTTGTTAATACTGATAACATATTCAATCCCCCATTTATCAGGAGTTCTAAATTTCCTTATATTTTTTATATTACAAAATCAGAATTCTTTTAATTAAAGTAAAATATTCCATTTATAAATTTAAAATTTAATACTTATAAATTGTGTAAAATACATAATTATACATGACTTGAATATTTTAGGAATTAAAAATTTATATATTATAGCAACTTAATATTTAAGTCTTTTAGCTTACAATAATCTTAATATTTAAATTTAAAATAGTAAAATTAAAGTAACAATTATAGTAATGAAACTAAAAATAAAATTCACCATTTCATTAATTTCTTATCTTCTAAAATTCTTATCATCAGTTCTTGCATAAGAAGTTTATTAGAAGTGCATTTGAGTCATTGACTTGTTTGGAAGTGTAGATTATTCTCTTTCAATGTACTAATCTTAAATACATAAAATTTTTAGGAAATATTAAATGAAATTAAAGTCAAATTTTGAATACATTCATAAATACTGATAATTCAAACCTCTATTCAAAATTTTATGTTCCTAAATAGATTTAATCATGCTATTTCTGTAACAATAAAATTACATAGGACATATTTCGGTTCAAAGATAAATAAAAATATTTTATGAACATGGTAATTCTGGATATGATATATATTACATAATATGAACATTTAAAATAAAATTAATTTGATCCAATCTTTAGTTCATTTAATTTCCTTAATCTATTTTATTTAGAAACATAATATTCTGATATATCAAACACTAAGCAGAAATAAACCTTTGTGAAATAAAGGTTTATTTCTGCTATGTACTTGGTTTTTTCTCTTTACTCTTATTAATTGCAGAATGTCTGCGGCTTTAGTATTCTGATATATGTTATTGTATATCAGTTCTCAAACTTATAGCCTGTGATGCCTTTTTTGTGGCCAACATAACATTTGTTATAATTGCAAGAGCATATATACTGTAGAAAATTTTCAGAAAAAATTGTAATTTATTTTTCATGAAATATTTGTAAATTATCAAACTTTTAAGTGTTTTTAATAAAATGTATTAAAATTCAGTAAAACCCTATAGATTTTTAGATTAGAAATGATAAAGTTTTGTATTGAAAAATTTTATCATTTACAAATGGCTTAAATTTTAAACATGAATTATGGTATAACAGATATTCAGATTATTTACCTCATAAATTTTTTTTTCATAATACAAATTTTAAATGTTGCCTTCCAACCAACCAAAGATCTAATGCAGCCCTCCAACCAACTAAAATGGCCTTTTGAAGAAAATGAGTTTGAGACTGCTGCTGTATACATATGCTATGAACAAACATTGAAATAAGCAAATCTAGAATTTTAATGCAGTTTTGGTTTTCCTATTCAGATTAAGTAAATAATAATAATTCATAATCATTTTTTTTTTCCAATTCATGAAATTAATTCAGATATTTTTTTAAAAATTATTGGTTAATGGACATTAAAGCAGTAAAGCAACAGAAATGGTAAAGTATAGAAAGAGCCATCAATGTGTCAACAACGAAATAAATCAAGAAATAAAATTCATCTAGAAAATCACATTAGAACTTTAGCAAATTTCTTGAAAAAGTTTTCTTAAATTAAAAGTCATGTTCAGTCATCATTGACAACTAATTATACAGAAATACCTCGATTATCGCGGTTTCGATTATCGCGATTTTCGAATTATCGCAGTTAATAAGTGTTGCATTAACAAGCTTGTTAAAGATTTATTTGTTGTGTTATTAACTTATTTAAAAATGTAAATAAGTTATGTTATTTGAATTCATAAAATTTTAATGAAAGCTTTTGCTTTTATACAGAAAATGTTTCTTTTAACATTTGATAGAAAATTAAAGATTGATAGCGAGGAATTAAATTTTAAAAAATATGTATAATTAAAAGCAATTATTTAGTAATTATATATTTTTGTAATTAGTGTTTTCGGGTGAGAATTCCTTCCTGCCCGTTCCTGGGAATTTTTTCGTTTTTCCCATTCCTAAATCCCGAGAAAAGTTTGTTGGGAAATCGGGAAAATCGGCTTCTAGAACCTAGTAATACCCACAATGGGAAATAAACGTACTACTCACAATGTATCTTTTAGATATTTTTCCTATTTATCGCTAAAAGTTACATTGTGTTATAATATTACACGTCACTAGAAAAACATACGCGACACCAAATCAGATAACACACAACCAGTTAATTTTAGCTCTTGTAAATCAAGCATATTTGAACATTTATATTTTTACAATATTTCAGAATTGGATTAGAAATTACATGCATATAGTTGCATGCAATATGCATATAAAAAATTGAAAAAGACATAAAATAATTAATATATGGATAAAAATATAAAATATTAAAGAACTGAAAAACCTAAATGCAGACAATCCTCAACTTAAATAGATTAATTTTAGCGAAGTTCTGGATCCAAACTAAGTTCCTTCCTGAAAACTGAAAGTGTGAGACCTGGAATTAAATCTGAATTCTCAAAGATAGTAAGGAACTGCTTTACCATGCAACTTATGTGCTTATTCATTAATATAACTATTTTTAATGAAGTCTTTGCAACCCACTAGTATTCTATAACATATACTCTGACATATGTAGTTTCAATTTATGTAGGGTTTCATAGAACAGTCCTCCTTTGTAAGTCAGCCTGTATATCAAGCATGGATAGAAGTTATTTTGAATCCATAAATAATAATTATATGCGTACAGAAAAAATAGTATACAGTATGTCCAGTTGAGCTATTATTTTTAAAATAATATATCTCCATGTGCAGTGTCATCTGCTCAGATCATCATCATTCAGGACTATTTCTTTTCATTCTTTCATGGAAATAATAAGTAGCTTTGCCATTAACACTTGCCCCATATTCTAAATATATTTAATAATCCTAACTTCAGTCTGGAGCACATCCATTTCACATTGTTAGGCTTCCTCAAGTCATCAAAGCTTCATTACTGATATCTATGGTGATGGTATTTTTTTGAAGAAAATAAAGGACAAATCAGAAATTGTTTCATAATAATAATAAAAAAAGTGGTCTATTACTGTCGGCTCCACAGTCACTATCAATTTAAAAGTGGATTGCATTTATTTGTTTCAATTAATCTGAAAAGCTTTATAGCATTTATTATAAAATGTAATAAACATTGCTAATAATAAACAGCACAATATAATGATGACACAATGTTTTAAACAATTATATTACTTAAAAAAAATTAATTTTGGATATTTTTCACCAGAATGAATGTTTTTTAATAAATCAATTTTAAAAATTCATAAAACTCTATATACATCATGTCAAAGTTGCATTTGATATAACTACATGCTTCCAATGTTTTGACTTTTAATTGAGTTTTCTCAGTGGTGATTCATATTATTCACTAATGAAAATACCCATTCAGTGGGGGCATTAGATCCAGGGAGACAGAAGCAAAATCTGATGATTTTTTTAAATGTTTTTAAATGATATGTGTTTATCTATGAAATATTTAAAAACTGTAATCTATCTGTATTAGCAGTATTCATCATTTTGTCTCCATTCTTCAATCTTTTCTCAGGTGACAATACAGAAACATTACACTTTCACTGAAAATGACAATGTCATGTTTCTGTAGACCATCTGTTATTTGCCAGTATTCAATTTACTAGTTCAAAATAAAGGACAAAATGGCATTTCAGAAGAAAAAATAAATCAAATGGACAGAGAAGTGAAAAAAGAACAAATGGCCACTATACTGATATATCTCATGTGCTCATTGACCCTTGCTCTAAAATTTTTCAACATTTATCAATGTACTGTTGAACTATTCAACCATGACACTATACAGAAATCAAACTTATGTAGATCTGACTTCTATTAGAAAATGCTGGATTTTATCATTTCTAATTCTGTTAAAGACCTTGTTTTTCCTATAAAAAAAATGGCAATATTAAACTGTTTTTTTCCTTTCAGTTAATTTTTGGCATTTTATAATCAGATTGACACTTTATCATCATCATTATTGATTTCCCTTTGTGCTCTCTTTTTATCATTTTTTTGTATGCAAAAGTGTGCAGTCTCCATTACATTCTCCTATTTTTTGTTCTCTTTCTAGCATTGTAAGCATTTTTTAGAATTTTTTACTTCTTTGCAGCTTTTTGTTAAGTAAACGAGATCAACGAAAACAATTTTTTTTTATATGAAATTTTAACCATTTAGCTTTCTCATTAGCATCCAATGAAATAGTTGATATCCTTAAATAGCAACAAATTTTCTGAACAAAATGAATCATGAATGAAAAATTTGACTGAAATTTTCAGAAATTATTTATAAAAACAATGAATTATGTAACTTCTGTGAATGAAGTTGTCATATAATTATTTAAAAAATTACATAAATTTATTGAAATATTGTCATTTTTATTAATATTTCATATTTAATAACTTGTTCTTACTTCATCTGTACAATTTTTAGCAGTACTTTTTATAAATTTTTTTATTTATATGAAAAAAATCCTAACATATATGAAAATGGCATCATCATACATATAAACAGTTATAATATATTCTACATTCCTATAATTGGACCACAGATGGTTTATTGTAGTACCGTATCCAATATCTCACACCCATGTGCAAAATAAGCTTAGCTGCAATTTTTCAGGAAGCAAGTGGTTGTTGTAAAGCAATAAGTGTCACAGCCCCATAAATGGCCTGGGAGTATTTCATTTTTTGCAATTTTCTTCTAAATTTTGATGAAATTAAAACAAAAAAATGAAAGATTAAGATATGTTTTAGTTTATTTTAACAGAATTAACATTATTTTCTTATTATTTATAATAATTTTTAATTTTCAGCATTTTATAGCTGATTTTATGAAAAATTCGATTTTATCTAAAAATTTCAAAAATATCATTTGTCAAATCATATAATCAAAATAATTTTGATAGCTTAGACTATAAAATAAACAGACCGGGATAAAAAAAAAATCCAAATTCTATTGAGCCATTCAAATATAAACAATGTTTACACATAATTTAAAAAATATTTTGGCAGCTGAAAAAATTTGGAACCTGATAGTGGTTTTCAGTTTTGGCAACTGAAAACCACTCTCAGAAAAACATATTTTCAATGAATACATACACAAAAAATCAATTTGCAAAAACTTGATTAATAAAATCAGGATTGAATTTTTTTAACTTGTTTTTTTATTGTTTTTTATCATTTCTTGTTCCATTTCCTTGACATCTAGTGGGATATCAAAATCACTCAACAGGTGGAAGCTCTGAATATGGCATTTTCATAGGGCCATAGATCGAGAAACCATTTAGAAGTAGAAAAGGAGTATAATATCTCTTTCTTAAATATTTCAGTCAAGTAGTTACCTCCCCTAATCTTACAAGGGGAGGACACAGCTGATTCCCCACCGATTTTGATCCGCTTGCATATGATGAAAATACATCAAAAATGAGTGAATACGTGGGATATAAATTACACAAGATAACATTACAGTGCAGAGGTACAAGCATGTTTCTCTTAATTTCATCATTAATCATATGTACATGTGTTTTATGGGTTTATTAGGCTAGCTTTAGTTAATTATCAGGCTTGAACTAGGACCTCTCCTGAAAAACTGATATAGGATTCAGAATTGAATATAGATCCTCCAAGATAGTAAGCATCTTCTTTATCATGTAACTTATGTGCTTATTATTTAATACAACAATTTTTATTGTTATGTCATTGAGAGACACTAATACTATACAGGATATATATATTTTGACTTATACATTTAATTTTTCTGAACAATCCACTTACTTAATAAGTCAAGGAGTATTTGTAATTATAGTACAATCTCAATAATTTAAATTCTGCTCATTCAAAATTTTGTTTAATTCAAGATAGCAGATAATGCTGTATAAATATTATTTTTTCTTGTTAATAGAATTAAATTTAATTAAAGTGTATGAGTAATTGTATATGTATTAATTTTTTATATCAATGGTTAATTAAATTCTGATTTCTAAGTGCTAAGGCCATATAGAAACATATTACAAGCTGCCCATACAAATAGTAAATCAGCTGGACTATAAAAAATGGAGATCAATGGATTCCATGTGAAAATTTTCCATGTCATCTATACAGATTCATATTTTCTCTGGATGGAAAGTTAATACCTATCAATTGGACAATTTGGCTAATGCATGAGTCTTTTAGGCATTTATATTTTCTACAACTATATTTTAAGTATATTAATACAATACACAAAAGAATGGTTAATTACATAATAATTTAACAACATTAGGCCAAAAAATACAATAGGAAAGGAAAGTCCTAGCTGATATTTTATTTCTAAAAATATGATACAAGTTTTTCAGAAAAGATGAGATCAAATTTTAAAATGGTACAAATTTTAAAAATTTCTTTGCAAATTAAATAAAAGAAAATCTTTTTCATTAATTTATGATGTAAGTATAACTAATATTATAATGTAATGATATTCTATTTATTAATAATTAATTAAATTTAAACTTTGTTTTGTCATACAGAAGACTTCTGATTTTTTAGAATGATTGGGAAATTAGTTTCCCCATATAATTCTACAAAATAAGTAAAAACACAGAATTATGAACAATAACAATATTTATTTAATATTAAAAAGAAAAATATATTTTATACTAACTTACATTGTATTCATTTGTTCTATTATTTATTGAAAAAAGAAAATAAAGAAATTGTATTTATCTTACTACAAATAGCTCAAATGTAAATTATATATCATCTTTTCAGTAAGTAAAATATTATTTTCTTGCTCTGCATAATCAAGCAAAACTTGTGCATATAACAAAACAATAGTATGTGAGATTTTTTCTATAAAGAATAAACATTAAAGAAATGATGTTATCTGTTGTGGCAGCAATAAAGAGATAACCAGATTACTACAACGAAGCTGTAATATACTGTATTCATATGTATTTAAACAAAAGTTTCTATTTCTGTACATTACTTTTCCATAAATCTGGAAAGCAATGCTTATGGAATCGCTAATAATTTTGGTACCATTCTATACAACATTATAGTCCTTATCATATGTTGTTAAGCATAAAATGGTACCAGATACTTGGAAAGTTATCTAAATATATGATAATACCACATAAATCTACTCCTATTCTAATAATCCTAACTTCATTTTTCATGGCTGTGGAAATTAATGATACTATCTTAACATACATCCTTATAGTTTTTAAGTTTTTCATTCTTAATGTTTCCAAGTTATAACAAGCCTGTGCCTGAAAGCAGTTTTCATAAATAAATTTTATTCAGGTGTTAAGGCTAATTGTTCTGTTTATTGTTTTTACAATAGTTTTATATTGGTATATCCTTGATTAATTCAGTTGGTAATTATATTGGTATATCCTTGGTTAATGTACAGTTGGTTCCAAAAAGATGTTCACCTGCTTCACAGGGGCTGATCTTACAGGAAGTTAATTGGTTATTAAAGTCTGTCAATTCGAACCTGCATTATGGAAGCTAAAAATGGATGTGTCCATTCTGACTAAGAATAGGAGTGAAATATATGACTGAGATGGGTTGAACTGAATACCACTTTACAGCACTCTGAATTGAAAAGACTAATCATTGTTTCACTATTTCAAGCAAGACAGATTTTCTATAGTCGACGACAAGTTAAGAATGTAGCACTGTAGAAGCTGTAGATATTGTTTATATTTTTTGATCCAGAATCTGGGTAAGTTTGTCAAATTTCCTTACAAATCTATAATTTTTAATGTCTTAAACAAAATAGCTATATATAAGAGTTCTTGACTCATTTAAGAACAGGATCAATTCTATATCCATCAACTCCAAATTTTTTTCAGAACAATACGGGTTTGATCTATTTATCCTCATTATTCAATTTTCTCATTATTCTAATCCCATTACAGGTATTATCTAACATATAAATTCTGAAATGGCAGCCATTTCAGAGTTCATATGTTAGATAACATTCTTAACAATATGAGTTTGATCTATTTATCCTCATTATTTAATTTTCTCATTATTCTAATCCCATTACAGGTATCATCTAACATATAAATTCTGAAATGGCAGCCATTTCAGAGTTCATATGTTAGATAACATTCTCCCATATAGTAGAGATAATATTCTCCCAAACAGAGTTCATATGTTTAGATAATATTCTCCCAAATTAATTAATTAATTAATTCAACAGATGGGTGGCACCATAGCCTTAATTTGAAAAATGAATCGTTAAAAAATCAAAAGTTTAATTTGGAATTTTGACATTAGGGGTTAATTTGGCTATAAGTATTTGGTTTAATTTGATGTTAGTCCAATTCAACAGATGGGTTGGCACCATAGCCTTGATTTGAAAAATGAATTGTTAAACAATCAAAAGTTTAATTCGGAATTTTGACATTAGGGGTTAATTTGGCTATAAGTATTTGGTTTAATTTGATGTTAGTCCCTAGTTAGGTTCTATTAGAGTATATTCTCCCATACATATCCTTATAAAATTTGACAGTATAACCCAACAAATTAACTAATCTAATTTTAGTGTTCCTTTATTTAAATATACCAATTTTCATATTAATGCATAAATTAACACTTATTAATCAACAAATACTTCCTTATCATATGATGCAGATTTCATATTTCCATTTTTATTCATATTTTTGCAGAATTCAAGGTAATCATTTTAATGCAAATACTTTATTATATGATACAGATTTCATATTTCCATTTTTATTCATATTTTTGCAGAATTCAAGGTAATCATTTTAATGTAATTAAACATGCACATATAATATTCAAATATTAAATCAATTTTTATTTTGTGCTACTAATAGCACAAAGGAAAAATTTTTCCCCTAACATGCATTTTAATTTCAATTTTTGTAAAGACTATAAGTTATAAATTTATGATTTTTTGTGGATAAAATATGCATTTTTGTAAATTTTGATATTTTAATAATTTTATTTTTGGAATTTATGCTTCATTTTTGATAATTTGTTTTATAATTTTTTTGGAACAAAACTTTCATGCAAGAACTTTTGAATAGCTTCAACACGAAGGTATATCACTCCCTTTCCTCCTATGCAACAAATTCACATAAAACTCCATCACCCTTATCGCTAGTTATGTAATATACGGAGCATATCTATCTATGTTTTTGAATAGCTTAAAACTTGGCCTAACATATTTAGTGAAGAATCTAATCTACCGAGGCAATTAAATTTTAAATACCCTATTGGATGGGCAGTATATAATTTAGAATAGTTAACTTGTATCATTGCGTTTTTCATAGAAAAAACCTATACACGAATAAAGATAATAAGATAATAATATCATTATGAGGAGTTTCACTGCCTGAATTCATTCGCATGTCTGACCTGTGCTTTTAAACGTAAGCGGTTGCGAAACAATAACATTATCATATGTTCACTTCGCTCATTGGTCTGCCATGATAAATACCACTTGAAACTTTGAACTTATTGGCAGATGGTAAAGAATACAGCAATCAATGATTTGCTAGCAGAAAATTGTAGCAGTGTCATGATTGGCTATGTCGGAATGATACTACTAAAATGATTCGCTCATGAAAAGTAACACATTTAAACTGTAAGAGAGAAATGTTTTATTGAAATTATCAAGAAACATGTGCTCTCGTTTGTCAATCTTTACAATTGGATAAAACATTACTGCAGACGGATTAGTACTGATGTTTTAGGAAGTGCAAATTATAAATATGCCCTTCCTAATTTCTGATATGTATCAGAAATGACACAAGATTACTTGCGTAGTTTAAATGTTCGCAAAAATGTTTAAAGCTCTGCCCTCTTACAGAATCACTTAATGGAAATATATATACACATGTAGTGTTTTGATTGAGGTTTTTTGCAAAAATCCCGTCATGTTTAAAGCAATCCTCAAACAATTAAGAACAGAATTTTTTTTAGTATATGCACATGTCTTATAGTGAAGACCGTTCGTTATTCCCTAGCACTATCTAGTAAAGGCAAGCTTTTTGAAACGAATATCTTTTTACTTAGTAATTGTCATTGGTTAAGGGTGGTATGTGTTCATTTCACATTGCTACTTGTATGCTTGCTTTTGATAAGTATAAATAGTACTGTATATTAATTTATAGCAGCAACTGAATTTTTTACTGTTTATATTAATAATAACGTATTCTAACCTCTAATACTTTTACTGTATTTGAAAGCATTGGTATGATAATGCATACAGTTCTCCACTGACAGAGATTGGTTAGTAAATATATGTATATATATATAGTAAAATATAAATACAATATTTGATATTTAATAAAACTTGATACTAATTATAGCAGCAGCAAAAATAAATGTCTGATGGGCATATGTTGTTATGAAAGTCTGCTCTGCAAAATTATGGGAATCATAAGCAAGCTATATCATATTGTGTTTAAATTGTCAGGAAAGTAATTTTATAAGATCACTTATAGCAAACTAGTTGTTAGAACAATACATAAGAAATGGAATGCATGTGTGACTAACTCACCTACAGAAAATCTCCCGTTTCTTCTCTTTTGATAAATGTATGGGCTAGCATTGCAAAGTCGCGGATTAGAACGAATGCAATAAAAATAATTATACACTAAACCTAATGGCACAAATTTATGCAGAATGATGTGATATTGGTAGTTCTTATTCTGTATCTAATTTCTTTGGTTTTGTGTTTGTTAAGTTTAATATGATGATAACTATACTATACTATAATGAATAATGGTAATACGCAATCAATAAATTTAGGGTATTTTCAGATCTTAGTAGAAATTTTGATTAGAATTAATTATTGATTTGATCCATCTTGTGACAAAATACAAATGAAAAAACAATGAGTTCTTATCAGAAACAAGAGTTTATTATATAACTATTTTGCATAACAAATTATTGTTTCTGTTAAATGCTTGTTGCCTTCATTTAATTTAATTAGTTAATATAATAGTTAATTTTGTTGAAATTTGGACTAAAATATTCTTTATATGTTTAGTGAATGAAGATTACTAAAATTATATGGCTAAATGGTAGATTACCTGTTGGTGTTAAACATTTCATGAGAGATACATGAATCTTTGATTTAAAGATTCATATTAGTTGATGTATATTCATTAAAAAAGCCTACTATATAGGCAATGCTGTGCTTCCACATGCAATGTGACACGTTCAGGGGCAGATTTAGGCATAGTCTTTATGGAGTGAAGCCCAGGGCCTCATTCAATCAAAAGGTCCCCTTTGTGGTCAAAAAAATAAAATAAAATAAAAGCAATTTAAATTAAAAATTTAAGAATAAATAATTTATACAAAATTTTTTTTTGTATCTAGTTAAAATTTTTAATATGTCCAGGGGCGGATTTAGGCATGGTCTTTATGGAGTGAAGCCCAGGGCCTCATTCAATCAAAAGGTCCCCTTTGTGGTCAAAAAAATAAAATAAAATAAAATAAAAGCATTTTAAATTATTTATTCTTAAAAATTTAAGAATAAATAATTTATACAAAATTTTTTTTTGTATCTAGTTAAAATTTAAATCATTGGCTTGCAACACTATTGGATTTGAATAAAATATCAAATATCAATGTTTTAATGACAGTAAATAGTAAATACGAATCTGTTGGTAGTCGGTAAAATCAAAATATACTTTGTAATTTGTTAATTATGCAAATAAATGTGGCAATGTTGGAATAGAAGTGCAAGTCTAGGTCTCTAAAGCATGTTAGCTTAGTGTATCTCTCACTGTTTGACATTTTAGGTTAATTTGGATTAATTGGGTAATCCCCCAAAGAGTATTAGTCCAGGGCTCCCAAAGTTAATAGACTATCCCTGGATATGTCTTTCACTACCATATAGTCTATCATTTTGCCAATTATATGTTATTAAATATATTTTTAATTAATTTAATATTCTTTTGCCAATTATATGTTATTAAATATATTTTTAATTAATTTAATATGAAAATATTCTAAGTACTTTTCTTTTCTGATTTAATTTATAATCATTTTTATAAATGATAGAAATTGCCTTGAAGAATGTCCTGATGGTAAATTTGAAAATAAAACATATAATATGTGTTCTCCTTGTAATTTTCCATGTTTAAACTGTTTTGGTCCAAATCATGATAATTGTCTATCATGTCCAAAACCATATTACCTCCAAGGAGATTTCTGTATAGAAGATTGTTCTAATGGCTATTATAAAGGTAATAATATTTTATTAAATATTTAATAATTTACCTGAAAAATAATATATTGATGTAATTTTCAAATATGTTATGGTATATCAGTATAAAGTAATTCCTTTTTTATCTAGATAATTGACATTAAGTGAGACCATTTATTTAGTATTACCAATTTTAATACAATATTTCAAGTTCACTGAGCAGTTTTTTTTATCTATATTATTCTGAGATTTGGGCAATACATTTTTTAACTAATATCTGAAAATAATTGTTTCATAATAAAAATAAAATGGATTTTTCATATACTATAATCACTAGATTTCAGATTCAGGTATTTTCACAAATTATTTATTTATATATATATTTTTTAATAGAATGTATGTACACTGAAGAATTTTGGTTTATAATTTTAACACAAATTATTTTTTTCAGAAAAATTAGTTCAAATATTGTTTAAATTAAAGTATTATATTGTATAGTTATATATTTTATTCATATTAAATAATAGAGGAAACATCTATAAACTATGTCATATTGTTAAGGGGAGAGTGTGTAGTAGATTTGTGATGATAAATGATTTAGGAGTGGAAAGAAGTCATTCAAATTATGTTATCACATTATAAAAATGATCATATATATATATATATATACTGTACATACACATTGAAATCGTTGTATATCAATACCCGAATAATTCGTATCCACGGTATACATCAGCCGGAATGTTTCCGGAATTCTTAGCGATCAAAAAATCGGTTATTCTTGAACTGTTTAAAAAATCACTATAAGTTTGGAAATAAATATTATAATTAATGTAAAACAAATACAAAGTAGTTCTCAACTTTGTGAGTTAATTTGTTCCTGGAGTGCTCTTTTTAAACATAATGTTAAAAAGAGGAGTTCCATTCTCAATAATGAAATTTGACATATTAAAATTAAGAAAAAGTAAAAAATCAATAGTTTGATTAAACAATGATTTAAATACAGGTATCCCTCGCTTTATGTGATCTCACTTTACGCATTTTTGCTATAACGCAATTTTAAAAAGTAAATTAACTTACTAGATTAAATACAGCTCATTCGCAAGTATGGATTTTATTCAGCATACTTGCGAATGAGCTGTATTTAATCTAGTATCATATTAAGCAAGTAATTTTTAATATTTTTGAAAGTTGTAAATTAACTTTTTAAAATTAAAAAAAATTTTGTTTAAAAATTGTCTCATAGAGATGAGAGAAATGTAGATGAACTACTCAAGTCCCACTTATCAGAACTCACTAATCAAGAGCTTCTGAAAATGGAAAACAACATGAATGATGTTTTCCATTTCCAGAAATCAGAAGCTCTTTATTGCTGAGCCCATCAAATAACTTACAACAAAACAAATGACTAAATTTTTTAAACTCATTGAGAGTATTTCATTAGGATCATTTTTCAATTAGAATAATTGAAAAAATTCTCCTAATGAGACTATAAGTGCCCTACTTGTGAGAGAAATTCAGAATTCTTTGGCTTGCTACAAAGAGCTTTATAGAAAGAGGAAGAATGCTGCCCATCAGTTGAGTCTCGACTGTTTCATTAAAAAGTTGAAGATCATCCCAGAGACTTCAAGAGAGCAAGAAAGTGATGATCCAGACTCACCAGATCCAGTCCATTCATATGGACCAGGTCTTCTGACAGTCTTCAATCCAATTGAAGACTGTCAGAAGTACTTGGATGTAGTGATGGACCAGGTCTTCTGACAGTCATCAATCCAATTGAAGACTGTCAGAAGTACTTGGATGTAGTGTTCTGGTGTTTATATTTTATTAATTAAATTCATTCATCCAACCATTTATTCATTAAAATTTGTGTTTTTTGTTTATATTTAAATAATTCATTCATTCGAATTTCTTTTGCTCACGTTTTTTATCTTTCTGAAGAAACAAGATCTCTATCTTACCCATAATAAAATTCAACTCACTTTACGCAATTTTGTGTTATGCAATTATTTCATGGAACCAGTTAATCACATAAAGTGAAGGATACTTGTATTTAAAGAAATGAAAATACAGCCTTTAAAATCAAGCAAATTATAATAATAAATTATTTGTCATATAAATGGTAAAAGATTTTTATTCTTCATTATTATTGACAGATAAGTAGATTAGCTATTATATAGATGAATTATTGCTTTAGGCATAATCCAGAAATGAAAGTTATTTGCAATGTTTTGGTAAAACCATAGCAGCTAGAAAGGTGCTATTTTCACTTGGTTCACTATTTAGATTTTCTGATTTCATAATAGATTATGGTATTTCTGCTACAAACCCAATCATACTGTATTATATAGCTATATATGTGATTTGAAATATTTTTTTATGATATGTTTAGCATTTATTTATTGCAATTAATGTTCATATATTCAAGTTTTTGATATTTCATATTTGAAAAAAGAACTCACAAATCCAAGAACTCATTATGCAAAAATTTGAAAACCAAGAACTATCTATATCTAATTCTAAGACATTTATATTCAGTTGTTTGTAAGTTTATTTGGAAGCTAAAGAAAATGTAACAATATAAAGTAATTCCTATTCCTATTATTTTATGTATTTTTTTATTTTTACATAAATTCAGAGAAAAAATTTTTAAGTAAAGGAAAAAGAAAAGGAAGAGGTCTTCAGATTCTAAGAAAAGGAAGAGGTCTTCAGATTTGTGACATCATGGTCAGGGGGGTTAAGCTTGGTATGACAAAAATGAAGGTGAAGGAGGAGGTTAAAAAGTATACAAAATAACATGACATAGTTTATAGTTGTCCCAGAATAATATTTACTAATAATTTTGAATTTATAAGCAAACATACATAAATACATTAAAATAACTCAAATACATAAATAATAATAATGTTGTAAATAACATTTTTTGTAAAATTATTTTTCAAAAATGAAAAAAATATATATACAGGGTGAAGAAAAACTTTGTTGTAATATTGTGTACTGATAGGGGATCTTGAAACAAGTCAAATGTCTAATGAATATATGGTCTAAATGGCACCATTTTCAAGTTATAAACCTTTAAAGTTAGCCAATCATCATCATCTTTACAAAGCGTCACAATGCATTGCATCTCTCGCCTTCTTAAACCTTTAAAGCTAGCCAATCATCATCATCTTTACAAAGCGTCACAATGCATTGCATCTCTCGCCTTCTTACTAATCTAGAAGTCAGTAGGAAAGCGATGAGATGCATCTTGGCAACTTGACGCATTGCATTGCCAATATTTTCAACATGTTTTTAGACATTAGACATTTTCGACTTGTTTTGAGATCCCCTATCAGTAGGAAGTCAGTAGGAAAGCGATGAGATGCATCTTGGCAACTCGACGCATTGCATTGCCAACATTTTCAACATGTTTTTAGACATTAGACATTTTCGACTTGTTTTGAGATCCCCTATCAGTACACAAAATATTACGATACAGTTTTTCTTCACCCTGTATATAGTTATTTTGAATTTTTATGAAAATCTAATCAAAATAAGAAGAGTTAATTAAATTTTTAATATTAATAATTTCATCTATTGAATTAGTTATTTTGAATTTTTATGAAAATTTAATCAAAATAAGAAGAGTTAATTAAATTTTTAATATTAATAATTTCATCTATTGAATTCTTGATATTTCTGGATATTTTTCAAAATTTACCTAAGTTTTTAAAAGACATTATAATTCTATGAATGTTTTAAATGATAAATAAAATAAGCACTAACCAAGCTGGATTTTTAATCAGAAGAAATATAGAAACTTTTCAGGTCCAAATCAAGAATCATTATCAACTATTCAATTAATTTAAAAACCAGACTGGTATAAGTAAGCAAATTTTGAAAATTTTAGATTTAAAAATTTTGTTATAATTAAATTAAAGAAAATTAAAATGAAAGTAAACAAAACCTAAATTAATGTTTGAAAATTGATAATCAAATAACAAATATGTAATATAAAAGATAACTTATAAATACAAATGGTAAAATATATTAATATAAAAGTCTTTTTTAAATCCTTTCAAAATTCTATATATTACTATAATGCTATTCCCATGCATTCCTTATAATTGTTAAAATTTTTACTTGCTTCCAAATAAGTGTTTATCATAATAATAATAATGCATTTAGCATAAGAATACTTTTGCACATTATTAATGCAAAAACAGGTTACTAATGATATATAACATTTATAATTTACTTATAATAACTATATACATTTTTTTTATTAAGAGCAGTTAAACAGTCGTACACATATATATTTTTTAGAAATATTTATTTAAGAATGACATAATTTACTTAATAAAAAAAATGTATATATTTATTATAAGAGCAGTTAAACAGTCGTACACATATATATTTTTTAGAAATATTTATTTAAGAATGAATTTATAGATTAAAAATGCTAGAATATGCAATTATGTAAATAGCAAAAAATGTTTGGATATTCTGTATAGTTCTCTATTTCTAAAATTTTACATAAATATCATATTTGTTAATGAAAAATAATTTCTTAGTTAAGAAATGATTATTTTATTTTTTTAGATGAAGATACAAATGAATGTTTGCCTTGTATGAGCCAGTGCAGTCTATGTGAAAATAATCCTTCCTATTGTCTAAGCTGCAAAACTGGATTATATTTATTCGAAAATCAATGTCTCCCAGAATGTCCAGAACATACATATCATAATTCAAATCATAGGTACTTTTATTTTATTTAATTTTTTATATTCAAATTAAAATATTTATTTATAATGACACTACCAATACAAGATCTGTTCAAAAAGTTCCTGAACTTTGTTACAAAAAAAATACTTCACTTACAATTTATTGGTCAGGGTCCCCTTCAAAGTAGTCTCCTCCCCAACGTATACACTTATCCCAATGAAGTTTCCACTTTTTGAAATAGTCTTGGAATGCTCATAAAAATTTTGTCAAATTTGTCAAATTTTTCTCTATCTCTGGAATGGTGGCAAATCTTTTTCCTTTGAGCAGATTTTTTAGTTTGGGGAACAGAAAAAAAGTCGCATGGGGCCAGGTCAGGTGAGTAGGATGGGTGGGGAAGCACAGCGGTCTTGTTTTTGGCCAAAAACTCACAAGTTCTGAGGAACAAATGAGCTGGTGTGTTGTCATGGTAAAAAAAAACCACTCTCCGCTCCTCCAAAGTCTGGGCCATTTTCGCCTGATTCTCTCTCTTAAGCATTTCATAACCCCCAGGTAGTACTCTGTGTTGACTGTCTGACCTGTAGGTAGATATTCGTTATGCACAACCCCTTAGCATTAAAAAAAACAGTCAACATCACCTTAACATTTGAGCGAACTTGTCGAATTTTTTTGGGGCGGGAATTCTGAGGGACAAATGAGCTGGTGTGTTGTCATGGTAAATAAAACCACTCGCCGCTCCTCCAAAGTCTGGGCCATTTTCGCCTGATTCTCTCTCTTAAGCATTTCATAACCCCCAGGTAGTACTCCGTGTTGACTGTCTGACCTGTAGGTAGATATTCGTGATGCACAACCCCTTAGCATTAAAAAAAAACAGTCAACATCACCTTAACATTTGAGCGAACTTGTCGAATTTTTTTGGGGCGGGTGATGTTTCTAGCACACATTGTGAAGATTTCACTTTTGTTTCAATGTCATATCCATAAGCCCATGACTTATCACTTGTTATGATCCTGGACAAGAAGGTTTCATCCTCTTCAGCTCGATTAAACAGTTCCTGATAGACTTGATATTGTTTCTGGTCTGCTGTCATCAGGCAAGGCACGAATCCTGTTATGATCCTGCACAAGAAGGTTTCACTCTCTTCAGCTCGATTAAACAGTTCCTGACAGACTTGATATTGTTTCTGGTCTGCTGTCATCAGGCGAGGCACGAATTTGGTAGTGACTCAATGCATTCTCAATTTTTTATTCAGGATTTCATAGCATGAACCAATCAAGATGCCACACTCTTCTGCAAGTTCCCTGATACCCCAAACATTGATTTGCATGAACAAGATCATTCACTTTCTCGATGTGGGGTCATCAGTAAATGTTGATGGTTGTCCGGAACACTCGTCATCTTCCATTGATTGCTGTTTTTTTTTGAACTGGGTAAACCACTCATAACACATGGTACGTTTCATAGCATCCTCACTATAAAGTTGTCCGGAACACTCGTCATCTTCCATTGATTGCCGTTCCTTTTTGAACTGGGTAAACCACTCATAACACATGGTACGTTTCATAGCATCCTCACTATAAGCCTTGGTAATCAACTCAAAAGTTTCCGTGAAGGATTTCCCGAGTTTCACACAGAATTTCACAGAACAATGCTGCTCCTTCAAAGAGCTCATTTCCATGGATCCCATTTTTCGTTGCACTCCATGAACACCCCTTCACATAAACAGCCGTAACTAATCACCAAAACAAGATATCAACAAACGGGTTGAAGCAGGTTACTTGGAGGTTTCCATAGACACAACGCCTCCAAGCAGATTAAAAATTGACCAACTGGAGGTGTGCTATTCAAAAAGTTTTGCACTTTTCGAACAGACTTCGTATATACATAATAAATGCAAGTGGATAAATATTAATAATTAATAAGTAGATGCAGACACAACGCCTCCAAGCAGATTAAAAAATGACCAACTGGAGGTGTGCTATTCAAAAAGTTTTGCACTTTTCAAACAGACTTCGTATAAATCCTTAACTGAAACAAAAAGCACTTTTAGCAGTAAAAGTGCTTTTTGTTTCAGTTAAGGATTTATACATGTTAAGCAGTTTGTTTATTTTGAACTTATTGTTAGACTTCGTATATACATAATAAATGCAAGTGGATAAATATTAATAATTAATAAGTAGATAAATATTAATATCATTAAGATAGTTTAAGAATTCATAAATTTAGTGAATATATTTTGAATATAGCCTAAATAATTATTGTCTTTCAAATTCATATTTAAAAATATAACAATTGAAATAATATGATTTGGAAAAGTATATTAATATATTTGATTTTCTCAAATAATTGCTTTCCTCTAATAAATAATAAATAGTGTCTTTTTTGAAACAGTGCAGCAAATTCTTGAAAACAAAAACTTGAATCTATAAAGATATTTTTATCACAAAACATCAGCTATTGTTTCTAATCACATTAAAGAAATTATTGATATTTTATGAATGATTTGAATTTGAAACTCGTTATCTGATGAACTGAAAAAGCAAATAGTTTATTTAATCTGTTTGCATGTTCAACGTTTTTTTTAAATTGTATTTGTAACCTGTTTTAAAAATTTTAACAAAATATATATTGTATTATTTAAAGTTCTATCCTGATTTAAATTTCTCCTTGTCTGTTCTAGAATATGTATAATTTATTTACATTTATAAGTGTAAATATAAATTATAAAACAATAAAGATTAGCAACAATGTATTAACAAATAAATTTAATCAAACCAGTAGACAGACAAAATGCTTTTCATAAAAAATTAATAATAGTTTTTGCGTTTATTATCTAAAATTGCTGATAACTTATTATACAGTATATATGTGCCTAATATAAGAATTGTGTACAGTGCAATAAAAGATAGTCATTTAGATCAATTGAACAATTTTTTTTAAATATCTTTTAATTTAAATCTAAAATTGCATAAATATAAATCGAATATATTGAAATTGGTTTGGTGGTATTCATCATGATCGAATAAAAACACAATAAATGATGATACTAGATAAACAAGTTTTTAATGATGTAAAATATTAATTATACAAAACAAATCTGCTTTTTTTACTTTGGCATCAAAGAAAAATAGAACCATTAAATTGGAAATAATTATTTGATTATAAGTGATATTGCTATGAGATTTATTTATTTATTCCTAAATATAGTGATATTCTTATGAGTTTATTTGATTATGAGTGATATTGCTATGAGATTTATTTATTTATTCCTAAATATAGTGATATTCTTATGAGTTTTCTGTTTTCTCATTTCTTACTGAAATTTTTATTTGTAATCTCAAAAATAAAATCTTTTAACCCCCTTATACATTCCTTATTTTTCTCTCTATATTTGTTATATAGACAATTATCTTATTCTTTGTCAGGGATCAATGATCAATTCCTTCTTTCTCCTCAAATCTACTCTTGAATCTATCTGTCCTATTAAATTCTCTGATGAACTTCAAACTGGTGATTCCATTTCTATCCTAGATTTATAAATTATCAATACTGGCACTTTCTTTCCAGTAGTCCATATTTCAGAAGTCAATCTACAACTGCATTTTCTACCTTCCAATTTTTATATCAGTTTGGCCACTACAAAGATACTCCTTCTTATTCTTCATCCCTATTATTTTCCTTCTAGACAATTTGATATATGATACTGTGCATCAATGATCAATTCCTTCCTTCTCCTCAAATCTACTCTTGAATCTATCTGTCCTTCCATTAAATTCTCTGATGAACTTCAAACTGGTGATTCCATTTCTTTCCTAGATTTATAAATTATCAATACTGGCACTTTCTTTCCAGTAGTCCATATTTCAGAAGTCAATCTACAACTGCATTTTCTACCTTCCAATTTTTATATCAGTTTGGCCACTACAAAGATACTCCTTCTTATTCTTCATCCCTATTATTTTCCTTCTAGACAATTTGATATATGATACTGTACCTGTATATGTATATATGATACCAAAATATACTGTACTGTATATATGATACCAAAATGATACTGTAGTGACTCCTTTTTAGCACTCAGAGCAAGAGATTTATGATACTGTACCTGTATATGTATATATGATACCAAAATGATACTGTAGTGACTCCTTTTTAGCACTCAGAGCAAGAGATGCACTAGTCATGAAATTTCGGTCGACCTCCATTTAGAAAATTTTATGTTCTCATGTTTTGCATCGACCTTTTACGTATAGCAGTGTCTCAAAACCTCTGAAAGATTGTGCCGGGGCCATGAACTTTAGTTGCTCCATCTTCCTTCTTGCCTGTTCTTGGGAATTTTTTTCATTGGGATTCCTTCTCGCCTGTTCTTGGGAATTGCTTCTCGCCTGTTCTTGGGAATTTTTTTCATTTTCCCGTTCTGGATTCCTGAGAAAAATTGATCGGGAAAGCGGGAAAATTGGCTCCTAGAACACAGTAATACACATAATGTATCTTTTAGACATTTTTCCTATTTATTGCTATCTAAAGTTACATTGTGTTTCAATATTACAAGCCACTAGAAATGCACACACGACACCAGAATCAGATAACACATAACCAGCTAAGTTTAGCTCTTTTAAATCGAGCACATTTGATCATGGAGAACAGAAAACAGTTTGTATTTACACAGAAAAATATTTATTTTCACACTCCAGGATTTGACTAGAAAGTCATCTTCAGGTGAACTAACTAAGGAAATCTAAGATTGCTTATCTTCATATGATGTTGTAGTCAAATCCTGGGTTATGAAAATAAATATTTTTCTGTGTAAACACAAACTTTTTCTGTTCTCCATGATGAATCATTTCCACAAAGTTGACTGCCAATACTACTAACCACATTCGATCAGTATGTTTGCAACTGACAATTGTGATGTTTGTTAATACATTGTGTGATATATGTAAAAACTCACTTTATACTATAAGGTTTGATTAAATAAAGTTTGCATTAATTACATTGTATATATTTTGAGAAAACCTGAAATATTACAGAAACCTAGCCAAAATGATACTGTAGTGACTCCTTTTTAGCACTCAGAGCAAGAGATGCACTAGTCATGAAATTTCGGTCGACCTCCATTTAGAAAATTTTATGTTCTCATGTTTTGCATCGACCTTTTATGTATAGCAGTGTCTCAAAATCTCTGAAAGATTGTGCCAGGGCCATGAACCTTAGTTGCTCCATCTTCCTTCTCGCCTGTTCTTGGGAATTTTTTTCATTTTCCCGTTCTGGATTCCTGAGAAAAATTGATCGGGAAAGCGGGAAAATTGGCTCCTAGAACACAGTAATACACATAATGTATCTTTTAGACATTTTTCCTATTTATTGCTATCTAAAGTTACATTGTGTTACAATATTACAAGCCACTAGAAATGCACACACGACACCAGAATCAGATAACACATAACCAGCTAAGTTTAGCTCTTTTAAATCGAGCACATTTGATCATGGAGAACAGAAAACAGTTTGTATTTACACAGAAAAATATTTATTTTCACACTCCAGGATTTGACTAGAAAGTCATCTTCAGGTGAACTAACTAAGGAAATCTAAGATTGCTTATCTTCATATGATGTTGTAGTCAAATCCTGGGTTATGAAAATAAATATTTTTCTGTGTAAATACAAACAGTTTCTGTTCTTCATGATGAATCGTTTCCACAAAGTTGACTGCCAATACTACTAACCACATTCGATCAGTATGTTTGCAACTGACGATTGTGATGTTTGTTAATACATTGTGTGATATATGTAAAAACTCACTTTATACTATAAGGTTTGATTAAATAAAGTTTGCATTAATTACATTGTATATATTTTGAGAAAACCTGAAATATTACAGAAACCTAGCCAAAATGATACTGTAGTGACTCCTTTTTAGCACTCAGAGCAAGAGATGCACTAGTCATGAAATTTCGGTCGACCTCCATTTAGAAAATTTTATGTTCTCATGTTTTGCATCGACCTTTTACGTATAGCAGTGTCTCAAAACCTCTGAAAGATTGTGCCAGGGCCATGAACCTTAGTTGCTCCATCTTCTCTACAGCTTTTCTGTTTATTAGCATTTACTGTTGTAGCCATTACTATAGATGACCAACGAAAATTAAAAAAAAAATTATTTCGGGAATACTCAGGAAATACGATTTCCCATTCTTGATTCCCGAAGGTTCCAAAATGTCAAGAATTTGAAAACACTAGCTATGTTAGCAGCTTGTCTATTCCACTGTAAAATTTTGATTTATAAACTGCAAAGTTCAGTTAGCTCTTTTCTTACTTTTCTCCTCAAATCTACTTGGATTCTCAAATATGCTTTAGTCTATTATTTTGGCTCTCTTACTTTTAAAATTAAATATCTGGCTTTCAAATTTAGTTAAACCTACCAATTTCCTCATATCCATCTATTATTACTAATAGAATAAATGTTTCCCAACCCTTAAAAAAAAAAAAACAATTCGTTTTTTAGTTTAGAATCTCTATCTCTTTAAAAAAATTATCCTGTACATTGATGTAACTATTATAGACTTAGGGATTTGAATTACTGAACATGCTTCCACTATCAAACAGTTCGTTTTTTAGTTTAGAATCTCTATCTCTTTAAAAAAATTATCCTGTGCATTGATGTAACTATTATAGACTTAGGGATTTGAATTACTGAACATGCTTCCACTATCAAAAAAAAATTATTGCTCCTCTCTTCTAGAGAAAATACTTATTGATGATTTCTTTCCTGATTGGGAGAAAGCAAAAAGTATTTGTATCTAATGTTTGTGCTAACTCTTACTTTTTAGAGAAGTTTTAGAAATGTAACATTCCTATGCATTTAATAATCCATCTTTAAGGATATTGTAAATCTGGTCAACTACAATAAATTTTCTACAGTGTAAAAAAACCTATAATCTTCCCAATTACAATTTCACTTTATTTCAATTTCCATCCAGATTTTTTTTAAATCAGTTTTCTTATTTTCTCTCTTCTTATTCTATTAACTTTCATAGTTTTCAGCTGCATAACCCATCTTTATTTTCTTGCAATAAGTCCCTTTATTTTTTTCTCTTCCTATTTAGTTTTCATCTTCTCTATAATTTACAATTTCATTCTTATCTTAGCTGCTTGGTTGTTTTTATTAAATTTCTTCCTCTCCATTCTCCCCTACTCATTTGTTTTGACACTCCCACTGTTCGTGTATATTCTACTCCTCTTTTGCTATTAGTTTCATTCTTATCTTAGCTGTTTGGTTGTTTTTATTAAATTTCTTCCTCTCCATTCTCCTCTACTCATTTGTTTTGACACTCCCACTGTTCGTGTATATTCTACTCCTCTTTTGCTATTGATCATGTTTCATTTCACTTATTGCACAACCTGATAATGATTTCTATGATTTGAGGTTGAAATCTTATTTTATGTAATTTTATTAATATTTTACATTAACAACTCATTTATTTAATATCATTATTTATTATATTTTTATTTGTATATTTGATCATGTTGGCAATAAATAGGTAATATTTATTAATGAAAATCTTTTAACAATATAATTTAAATATACCATAATTAAACTATTAAATGGGCAATAAATAGGTAATGTTTATTAATGAAAATCTTTTAACAATATAATTTAAATATACCATAATTAAACTATTAAATTTATAAAAATAAAAATATTGTTTAATTTTCAGTTGTTTACCTTGTCATAAGACTTGTCAAACATGTAAAGGCTCATATGAAAATGAATGTATCAGTTGTGCAGTTGGTAGTTTTCTTTATCTTGGAAAATGTATAGAAAAATGTCCTGAGTATTATTATGAGGATATGGAGCATAAAGAATGTATAAAGTAAGTTGTTGTTGTTGTTATTTATTTATTTTTTATTTAAGTTTTAAATTTAATTTTGACTATAAAATTATTTTTTAAATTTAGAAATTGAAATTTATTAAATTCAAATATATCTTTTCCAGATGTGATATAGGATGCAAACGATGTGATCAGTATAAATGTAATGTTTGTGATGATGAATGGCAGTTACAAGATAATAATTGCAATTTTAAAGAAGCATGCAAATCAGGTAATCTATTGAAATGTAAATTTTCATTTAAATCATTTGATGGTATTTCATTATGTAATATATAAGCATAATAATTAAGTAAATTATCATAAGCAATAGGCATTTTTTAATTATTTTACTTAATTAGTTAATGTATTAATCTCATCAATAAAGGATTGATACAATAATTAAAAAGTTGAATAAATTATGCCATTAATTTTAATTATTTTCTAATTAAAAAAAAGGCAATTGTCTTGTGATAAGTTATCAGATATGTTTAATAGTTGATATTTTTCCTTATAATAATTCATTATGTGCATAATATAAAGTGCTTTTAAAAATTTTATTTAAAAATTATAATAAATTTTATTAAGGAAAAACTAATATAATAAAAATAATTTATAGTAACACACTACATATACAGCTTTGCATGTTAATATTAAAAATATAACTGACTCAACTATTTTACTATTTTATTTTAGTTTCATAAACTGACTCAACTATTTAAAGTTCACTTATCTGTTTATTTTTTAAACAATTTAATGTTATTTTTTTTCTTCTATTCAAATTTTCCAATGAAAATTTAATAAAATTTGTGTAAAGTGCATGAATTGTAACTACTATGATAATTATATTATTAAAAGCCAAAAACATTAAATTAAATGTATGTTTTGAAAGTTTAAATATATTTAAATTGCCATTGTAAAAGCTTCTCATTTATTAAATGATTATTTTTAGGTGAAACTTGTGTCCAAGGTTACAAATGTGATAAATCATGCAAAGAATGTAATGGACCAAGGAAGAATGATTGCACTGATTGTGACTTTTCTAGGTATGCTTAAATTATTTTTAAAATATATTATAATAATTTAATTTTTAATTATTAATGATTTTTGCTGTTTGTTACAAAACTATAATAAATATTATCATATGTAAATGAACCTAATACTTGCCAAATTTTATCCCTTGAAATATTTAACAGAAATTTGAATCGTTTGAAATAATTTAAACTAATTTTAGTGCCATCTTGTAATTAGAATACATATTTATTAACGATTAAATCAAAGAGTGGCGCCATCTATGAATTAATAATTAAACTAGAATTTTTAACTAATTTATCTGAAGAGAAAATCTGCTTCACTCTGGGATCAAACTGGGAACCTTTGGGTTACCACTTTGAATGCAGCTGTTGTATCTCACATGGTTTTCACAAATTACATGATCTGATCATAGCTGGTTAGTATATCATACAACAACTTTTAAAATGTATTCTCAAGTTTCCTATACAATTTTTGCATTAGTTTATCTATACTTGTAGTATCTGATGTTTTTGCAATGTAAGTTTCATTCACTCTGTAGTATACAAATTCAATTTTTATAGTTTTTTTTTAATGAATAATAAACTTTCAGTATTGCAAAATTTGTAAAATTATAAAATTTCATTTAATTGAAATTTATATGTTTATCATGTAGTATTGAGTGTATTATGAGTAAAAATCTATAGTTTGTAATTATAATAAAATTTTAAGTAATTTTTTAATATTAGAGTTTTTCATTTTTTTTTTCAGCTATCATATTACATAATTTCCAATTATTACTCTTTTATTAATTAACTAAAGATTTATAAATTATAGATCAGATTTACTTTTGTTTCATTATATTGTATAACTCTTCTTGATTTTTCAGAAAAAGTTTTTTTTCTGAAAAATCAAAATAACCAGACTGATTTTTGTGAAATGTCAAAAGATATCCATAAATATCAAAAGCTGCTCACTATGAAAACAAATAATTCTATATACATTCGTTATTTAGTATAACTTATAATTCCAATTAGAATTTTAGCTAAACAGCAGAAAAATTGAAATTTGTTTTGACTGTTTAGTTATTTGAAATTATCTTATTATCCATAAATATTTAAAGATTTCTTACCTATCTTTTTTACTGTATGAAAGACTAACTTCTGGAATAAGAGCTATTTAAACTTTACTGAACTATAATAACCATTAATAGTAAATTAAATAATGTTTTCAGCATTTTAGTCTGTCTTATTTTGTTTGATGTTGTTTGATGGTAATAATTTATAGCAGATTTTTATAAAATAATTCTGAATATAATATGTATATCAAAATTATTTATTGAATGGTAATAATTTATAGCAGATTTTTATAAAATAATTCTGAATATAATATGTATATCAAATTTTAATAAACATTTTCTAAATAATTTTCATCAACTGAATTTATTTTTTTAGATATTTTATATCTTAATCTGAATTACATTCACTGAATTGAATAGAATGCACAAATATTGAACCACATATTATGATATTATATAATCCAAATTGTACATTTAGTACTATTATCCTAAAATAATAGCCAAGCATAGAAATGATAAAATTCTTTATTCTGAAATGTTTATTCTGTTTTGAATGCAGTTTATATACTGATGATGAGTGTGTAAACAATTGAAAACATTCATATTATTTGTTGGTTGTTATTTTGGGACAATTTACTATGATTTTATCAAAAAAATTAATTTTTATCTAACTATTATTTTAATAACTTATCTATTTAATTATTTTCAGTCATTATTTATTTAATGGACAATGTGTTGACACATGTCCTAATGGTTATTTTGCTAATCTGTATCATCATTGTCAACTTTGCCATGCAACTTGTTTAAAGTGTACTGGTCATGAGATGGGAAAATGTGAAGCTTGTATACAAGGATATGTTTTGCATGGTGGTAATTGTTTACCTGACTGTCCAAAAGGGTAAGTTTATAACTAAAAATCTTTTTTTTAAGTTTATATAATAATTATATAAGAATAAATTGTTGTATCACTTCAGAATCAAGCTATAATGGTAGAAAACAAATTTTTATTTAAATGAAAACATATTAAAAACATAGAATATTTTTTTCAGTTTTGCAAAGCCATTTTTCATTTTCACTTCCATTAGTTAAATTTTATAAGCATAATAGAATAGAACATTTAAAAGTATTTATTATAAAGTCATATGATAATCTATTAAAATTACAAAATTATTTTCTAACTGTATAAATATAAAATTATTTATATATATATTATGATGAACTTCTTTTTTATTTATATATTGAATTCACTGATTTTATTCATAATAATAAACTACGGAATATATTGTACAATATCATAATTATATAGAAAGTGTCATTTCTTATGCAATATTTTTATCTACAAGTTTATACCATGAGTTTTGTATATCATGATTTAAATATTGATATATATTGAATAAACTAAACAAAATAACCATAGAAACTTTTTTAATATCCATTGTTAGTGAATATATTGTACAATATCATAACTATATAGAAAGTGTCATTTCTTATGCAATATTTTTTCTACAAGTTTATACCATGAGTTTTGTATATCATGATTTAAATATATATTGAATAAACTAAACAAAATAACCATAGAAACTTTTTTAATATCCATTGTTAGTACAACAAAACTAAGCCAGAAGAATGGCTTTTGGTATATTATTATTTAATATTACAGTTACATTTCTTTTATACGTATAATGCTCCTGCTGCAAGGAGTTCTTTGGAATTGGCAGAAGCATTATACAGGAATAGCACAGTTTTGAACAATGTGGAGTTTTGGTGTAATGTGGTTTTTATTATTACCAAGGAAGTTGATTATTACAAAACATCCTTAATTATTATGATTATTACACATATCGACATTGGTAACACTGATTGGCGACCCCCCCAAGCACCGCAGATGACAGTCAAGAATCACGTTTATGCAGTAATTTTTTGATTGGCTTTCACATAGACATATTCTTTCCCCATGACATTTTATTATTTATGTTAATATTAGTATTTAATATTTTTTTTATTATTTAAATATGAGTGAAAAGAAATAAAGAAGACTCTATTGGAGTAATAAAAAAACGCATTGGATGACATTAGAGAAGAAATTTAAAATTATAAAATGTCACAAGAATGGTGCTTCATTTGTTAAAATAGCACATGATCATTCAATGAATGAGTCCTAATGTTTTCTATAACTGTTATATCAGTTTTAAGTATTTTTATTATTCTAAATCTTTGTAATAAATAAATTAAATTGAAATCCATTATAAATAGACCTCGAACAATGCGATTTTGCATAGTGTGGATGGTTCTCGGAACCAATTAACTGCAATTATACAAGGTATTCCTGTATATGCAAAATTTTTTGTATTATTCAATTTTATTTCAACAGCTGAATCATAGATTTTATAGATAATGCTGCTGTGAGGTACAAAAAATTTTGCATTATTCAATTTTATTTCAACAGCTGAATCATAGATTTTATAGATAATGCTGCTGTGAGGTTTTCCTAGCTTATATTTTTTTTATGTTTCTTTATTCTTTGTTTTAATGTTTTACTCAACTTTCCTACTTATTTTTAAATATGGCCATTACATTATATTTTGTTAAAATAATATATATCCCTGACAAACCTAAATTATCAAGCCAAATTTTAGCCCTTGAAACCGTAATGGAATAATTTTAATGATTTGAAATAATTTGAACTAATGTTAGCGCCATCTTGTAATTAGAATAATTATTAATTTTACAAATCAGTGAGTGGCGCCATCTATTAATTAATAATTGAACTAGAATTTTGAACTAATTTATCCAAAGAAAAAATCTGCCTCGGCCTGGGATTTCTTTGGGCCAAGGCAGAGTTTTTCTTTGGATAAATTAGTTCAAAATTCTAGTTCAATTATTGATGATAATCTTTGTATAGCTGAAATGTAGACTAGATATATTTGTGTATTCCATAATTTTTATGAGCTTAAGTTTTCTCTTTCTGCTTTAAATTAAGATGAGTACTTTCATTAAAACTTTTATAAACTATAAATATTTTAATCTGATTTTTGATTTTAATATTTTGAAAATTAAGTTAAATATAATACAAATAGACAATGTCCACTTTGCATGCATGCTACCTGGTGGCGATAAAATGAAATACAATTCCGTGACTGATATAGCTTGAAAACATGAGACATGTTTTCAAGCTATATCAGTCACGCAAACAACAAACGTGTTCATTGTTCAATATTATTATGCAAAAATTATAATGGAGAAAAGTACCTGTTGGTACAACATGGCATTGTTTTCTAATAGATGATGCTATTAGGAAGCAATGGATTGTAAAAATTCAGCATAATGTTGGCCAACATTTCCAAATTACAAGGAATATGAATTTGTTTAGCTCATTTTGTGGAAAGTGATTTTGAGTTTTGCTTCATTCAAAATGAGGTTATTTGAAACCAGATGCTATTCCTTCTGTTTTTCCTTGGATCTCAAACAAAAAAGTATTAGAAAAACGAATAAGGATAATAATGCATTTTAATAAAATAACTAAATAAATATATATTATGTTGAATAAATGTAATAGTAATTTAATCAAAATTAAATTCTATGAAAAAAATTCAAAAAATAATTTTATTTGCTAGAATTTTACATTTTTGATTGATGGAATATAAAACAAAATTGTTTAATATTTAATTATCACAAAATCTATATATTATATAAATTTAAAAAATATTTATTCAGTAGGACATTCATCAGCAATTTCCATTTTCTTCAGAATAGCAACAACCGAATAGTATCCAGTTCTTTGGCTCACTTAAACTTTGTTTTTAAAGCCCATTCCATCATATTGAGCTTGGCTATGAACATTGATTTGATATAATTATCAATGACATTTTGCTTGAGGATGTTTCCAAGTATTGTTCAATAACTTCCTTTTTCATTTCAGGAATATCATTCATTGTTTTTCCCAAAAAATGCTATGATTCAACAATACATTATAGGCATTCATACACACGGTGTCATGGTTGACAGATTATAAATTTTGCCAATAAGTGGCTATGTTACTATCACACATGCACAATATCTAATTGGACATTGTCCATTGTCGTTAAAAAATTTTTTAAATGTATACAAAGCAAAATAATGATTAGATATTTTATCTTGGACATACACTAATATTTTTTTATTTTTGGTATTTGACTGCTTACAAAATGAATAATTGTATTTTCTTTTTACAAATACTATGAACATTTTCAAAATCTGAACCTTATTTAAAATTTAACTATTATATTAAAGTGCAAATGTTTATCCCTAATCCTGAATATATTATAATTTAAAAAATAATTATTATTGAAGTTATATTCATAACTTTTTCTCATTACATAATTGTTTATTGTTCAAAAATGATGACGATGAATTTATATTTAATAAAAAACAAGCTTATGAGGTGATTGCATTGATACATAATAGATTAAATAAATTAATAATAATGAAGTTCAAGAATGTCTCTGTTTTGTTTATAAATATAGGCACTAGATAAATCTTTTTTAGGCAGAAATGTTTAATAAATTTGCATACAAATTAACTGGAGCACTTTCAGCTTTAGTAAGTCCTCATCAGCAGTTAGTATATAATTAGTTACATTTTAAGTATATTAACTGTTGATGAGGACTTACTAAAGCCAAAAGTGCTCTAGTTAATTTGTATGCAAGAATTTATTAAACATTTTTGCCTAAAAAGACTGAGCTAGTGTTTATATTTCTTTAATAATAATGAATTACTTGTCAAAATTAAAAAGTAAATTATTATAGATGTCTGGATTTTGTGAACCAAAAGTTTAACTTCTGCATAGTAACTTTTAAAATTTCCAAACAAGGAAGAAATGTTAATAAAATAATAAAGTGCTAATTTACTTTTTATAACGTGCATTCACTGATGAGCTAATTTCCTGCATTCACTGTATATATTGTTGTTTAACTTAGTTTGTATACTTGATAAAATATGATAGTACAATTGAGCATTCCTAATCTGGAATTCTTGGAATTGAGAATGTTTTAGATTTTGGAATATATAATATAGTGGAATTGAAGAGAAATCAGAAAAAATTGCTATCAGATCTTTCTGACATTTTTAACAATATAAAACAGCACAACAGAAAACAAGTACTCAGAGACAGCTTGCACTGACAATTGTTTGACAGTTTATTGATTCACAATAGTACATCATTATTGCCTGCACACTATTACATCATCTTCCAGGATACAATCAATGAATCATATTTCTATTCCAAAGGACTCCTTGCTATGAAAACAAAGTTACAGATTTTGAAAAAGTTTAGAATTTCAGATTAAGAATACTCAACTTCTAATACAAAAAATAAATAAATAAATAAAAATACAGTAGTATGTCAATTATCTGAACTAGTTAATTACATAACCCTGTGCCACCCAAAAATAAATTACAATATCATCATTTAGTGTATTGTTTGTTGTGCTGAAGTATTATTCCTGTCACTTAATGCATTTGTTTCTAATTATTTGTACAAAAATATATACAATATAGCATAGAAATAGTTTTAATTTGCCATTATATGAATTAGAAATCAAATGCAAACTTTAGCTACTGAGTAAATGGTTTGGTTATTACAACTATTTTATAAATTAGTTTTTTATAATACAGGTAGGCCTTGATTAGTGCGAATAATGGGTCTTACGAATTTCTCGCACTATTCGAAGTATTAACTATATGTAAAATATGGTAATTGGTTTTTGCTTTAGTAGATTCCAGCCATTAGCCAACCTCATGATGAATAACCACAATACTAACTGTTTAAGAAATATTTATTTTCATATTTTACATCATTGTTCATCATCTAAATTAATAACTTACCAAGAATTGCGTCTCATAGCATCATCAAACCAACTGCCAAATCGAAACCAAAAGAGCAAATTGAAAGCAGAAGTTGAGCGCCGCTTTTATATCACTCAATCACATCCATTTTTTGCTCTATTGTAATTACTAACCTCTTCTTTTTTCATTTTCTGTTTTATCATCAAAAGTGTTCTTCCTTTTATCCATTTCGATACTTTTTCAAAGAGAAAATTCTGTACTATACTGTATGTATACGATAACTAAGCTGAATAATAGTAATGTTAAATAGCTAACAGCAAAAATCTTTCTGGTGTTTCACCCCTTCAAATCCAAGTGACTGTGCTTGGACTGCTCCTCGTCTGGTTTTACTAACCGAAAATTAACATTAATTTGTTAATTGACATCATAAAAGGGGATGGGCATTTGTTAGTAAGACTGGTCTATAATAAAACAGTCCATTACAGCTCTTTAGCAAGTACAAAATTTTTTTTTTTTATTCTGGCAATTATAAATGCCAGAATAAAAAAAAAAAAATTTGTACTTGCTAAAGAGCTGTAATGGACTGTTTTATTATAATATTAAGCAAGTTGTTTTTGATTATTTAAGACTGGTCTATGCTTACAACTCGCATTAATCGAATATTTGCTCGCACTAACTGAAAAACGGTATAATTTTTATAAGTGCACTAATCGAATATCGCATTATTCGAACTCGCACTAATCGAGGCCTACCTGTAATTCACATTTTAAAATGCAAGAGTAAAATCTCTTGTATAATATATTAATTATAGGCATAATAATTATAAAATGTATATTTTCATGCATGTTTGAATCCAAACTATTTGGTTAAGTGAACAAATTTTGGTACCAGTTAGTTTGGATAATCATTGTTATACTGTAATTGAATGTATTAAGAAATATTGGTAAACATATGGGATTTGTATTTCTTAAATGAAATAACTTTTGTTAATAACTTAAATTGATAATATAATAGTTAAAAACTATCAAGTCATTGAAGAAAACACAAATCAATAGTGCATGTTGGTAAGAAAACAAAAACATATAAAATAATATCTAACCGTTTCAATAGTTATATTTTACTTTCCAATTAAATATAAGGTTCAGCAAATAAAGTGAAGATAAAAATATTTGTACTAAATTCAGGATTTTTATATTTACCACATATTAAATCATTTTCATATTTATTACATATGCAGTTTATAGAGATTATTAAAAATTATAAATAAGATATTCCATTTTATAAAATTTTTGATTATTGTATGTATATTGAATTTACTTAGAAAGTTTCCACATTTTTGAATTAAATTAAATTCAGTTTTTTTAATAAAATTATAGGTTTTATAAATCACATACAAATAATTGTGAGTTATGTGATAAAAGTTGTTTGACATGTGTGGATGGAACAGATAAAAATTGTACAACATGTGAAAAGGATAAACATTTGATATCTGGCATGTGCCACGCTGAATCTAAATGTCCAAAAAATTATTATCTTCGTATACTTCCTACTGGAAAAGAATGTCTTCCTTGTCATCATAGTTGTCAAACTTGTAGTGGTAATTATTATTTTTTGCTATATAATAAAAACTGCATTATTGTATTTTTAAATAAAATAATCTATAAATAATAATTTAGGTCCCAGTCCAACATCTTGTCTTTCATGTCGGGAGAATGCCACTTTTAGGAAAGGAGTTTGTATACTATGTTTGAATGATGAATATTTTGACCAAGATACAAAAGTATGTTTAAAAAACTGTTTTTGAAAATTTAGAAAATACATTACTTGTTAGAATTCTATTTTTTTATTTAGTTTTGTGAGCATTGTCACCCAAGTTGTGGAAGATGTTTTGGTGCTGCTGAAGACCAATGTCTTAGCTGTTTTTTCCCTTTAAAATTTGATGCTACTCACCATCGTTGTTTACCTTGTTGCCAAATGGATATTTCAAATTCACTAGATTGTTGTGCATGTGACAAAAATTCAGGTAATTAAATCTTTCACAATATTGTGTGTAACACTTTTTTCAACAAAAATTTTTATTATGGAATATTAATTTTTTTCTTTTGCAGATATATGTATAAATTCAGATAATCATCCCCGAAGTATATTAAGTGAGGGGAAAGATGGAAATAAACAACTATCATTAAATAGCAGCTCTGAAAACTCAAATATTGCCTTCACTATTATAAGTGTGTGTGGATCGGCAGTAATATTATTTCTTGTGATATTTGGAATTCTTCAGGCCTCTTCTTTAGGATGGTGCCAGCATCCTATACGGAATCATAGTTATAAGAGGGTGCCAGAAGAAATAATAAGTAGCTATGATAACAGAATGGAAAAAGTACTCCTTACTCAGCATGATCAAGACGATGAAGAAGATGATATATACAGCAAAATATAGAAAATATAATTAGCAAAGTGCCACATTATTCCTATATATTTAAAAGAAGTCACTCTGCATTTACATACATAGTTTGGTGCCTCCTTTACTTACAATCACAAATCTTTGGTGCTCTATAGTCATAAGGAAAATGTCATCATCATTTTTAAAAAATTCTTGAGTGTGCCACAAAAGCACCAAAGTTCTTTTCAATATGGCATTAATTATTATATTGTTCTTAACAAAATAAAACGTACAAAGAATTGTTCAACTAGAAATACATTTGAACAAATAAAAATTCCATATCTTAATTATGGAGTCTTAGAGTGCCTTCTAAGGCTTCATATTAGTGAGAATATTTGTATACAATTACGAAGTAAATTTAGGTCACAAAAAATGTTTCTTACTATACAATAAAATGTAATCATATCATGTAAAATATGTTGATTCAAAACAGATTAGAACTTGGAAGTGTTAACAAAAAATTATTTTTCTTGTAGAAATGAATTATTTATAAGGAAAGAAAAAAAAAAGATAAACAACTCATCATTTTTGTGCTGTTTAAAGCACAAAATTCGGAAACTTATTTTATTAGCTGTTAAAGCATACTAAAATTTATTAACATGCACTTTCTAAGTCACTATGCATGTCAAATTTAATATCCTTATAAAATTGGAATCAGAATTGGCATCTAGCAATTCTAGAAGCAAATTAACAGTTTTATATCATTCCATTAAACATTTAAACCAAATATATCTATAAAAATATTTTTAAAGTTTCATCATAAAAGTTTTTTATTCAACGAAGAATGGTTTCTGAAAGACTGTTGTTGTTGTTATATTTCAATTATTTTTCCTGTTAAAAATTATCGTGCATTCGAAATGAAATTCACAATTATATTAATACAGTATTTCCTTTTTTAATGCTTTAATATAAATTGTTCGAATATGCAATACAGTAGAAAGTTGGTTGTGAAAAAAACTTGTTTTGCATGTACCCTCATATTGATATGGGAATTTCAACAGAATTGATTTATTTTAATATTTTTATGTGAACAAAATTATTTCAGACAAGGCAATATTTACAAAATTGTATTTGTACTGTTAAAAATATCTTCAGGAGTATATTGATAGAAAATTTTTGAAAATAAATAGTATTTGATAAATTGCATTTATTTGTTGTTTAATTATCTTTGTATTAATAATTGATTTTGTGATTTTTTTTTTCTAATATTTTTTTACTAACAAATATTGTCTAAATTAGCATTATTGGGAAAACATGAAATGCAAACTACACTTCTACACTTTATTCATATTTTTAAAAATTGAAAAAATTTTTTCATTAAACATAATTTTTTATTCTAAATTTCAATCACCATAAAACCAGTAGTGAACACTCAGATATGGCTAATAATGTGCTGTCAGACCAGAAACTAGCAAGATCTTTATTTATTTATTAAGGCCATTATTAAAAAATTATATTTTGAGAATGAAACAATTCAATTGTATTGGTACTATAGTGTTTTGTGGTTTAATTGTCGGATCAGAATTCACTACTACATAGAACCAAAAATTGTAAAATAAAGAAAATAATCATGTCAGCTATAATTAACCATAAATATATTGAACTATATAAATTTCTGTTTTAATAATGAACATTTTTTATAATTCATTTTATAACTAAGAGCAGTAATTAATTTTATCTATTAAAATTACAGTAAATCATTTTTAAATTCTTTGTTCTCATTTGATCCAGACTATAGCTAATTGCATTTATTCATAAACAACATAACTAAACTAATCATATAATCAGAAATGAAAAATATCAATTGCTAATGCTTGACTTATGGAAAATTGATTATTATTAATACACAGACTGTATATATAATTTTTTCTCTACAAGATACTAGACCAGCATTTCCCAAACTATGTTCCGCGGAAGATCAATAAGTGTTCCATAAAAAATTGAAAATTTATATGTCTCATATGAATCTATTAATTAAAATACTGTGCCAAATTGAAACAGGAGTTGCCAGTTTATTTTACATAATTACAATTTGATGATAAATGTTTGTTTTGTCTAATTTAATTTATTTATTAATATTTACCTATACTATAAAATAACCAAAGTCTTCCATAAAAATTTCGGGATTTGTGAAGTGTTCCGTCCTAGAAAAAGTTTGGGAAACATACTGGACAACCAATAGTAATGCTAACAACCAGCTTAAACAGTAATTGTTCTGCCTTCAATAATAAACACTTAATATATCAAATTAAGTAAATTGTTATCGGCATATTCAATAGAATATTTTTTATGTATTTTTCTATAAAAGTTGTATTATTTTTACAACTTTTTCTGATTTTTGTTATTTTTTTAATGCATTACAACATCCATTTGTAATCTGGCAATATGAGAGAGTTACTTTACTGGCAACTATAATAGATAAAATACATCCAATTATTGTCTACTAAATTTACATTACTCATATTTGAAAAATAAAATTAGTAATCTGTGTCCTTTGTAATATTGAAAAGTAATTTTTTTAATTGGATAACTAAAGTTTCATTAAATTATATTTTTATATATATATTATATACACAGAAAATCCCCAATTTATGTAAGTGGATTGTTTTTGCTAAACTTTATGTAAGTTGAAACATATGTATGATGGAGCATAACCTTACCAGGGTATCCATAAGATCAAATGCAATATGCTAGGTACTGTACATAAAGGACAAAATGCTATACGCAAATCTTTTTATCTTGTAATAGCATCTTAGAAAATAAATCTATTGTTTAGTGAAATGTTTGTCAATTTTTGATAATATAGACCAGGCGTGTCAAATTCATTTTAATTTGAGGGCCTTTTATGAACTTGCAAGATTACCGAGGGCAACATCACATTTACATTTTTTTTAAATTAAATTTTGAAAAGGGATACATTAATATGAATAGGAAAATTTGAAAAATTGTGTAATTAAGTGAATTTAGTACAAAAATATATAATTGCTACATAATTGCTTTTAATTACACGTTTTTCTTAAATTTTAAATTACTCGCTATCAATCTCTAGTTTTCTATTTAGCTTTGAAAGTAACATTTTCTGTAAAAAATCAAGAATTTTATTACAATTTTTATAAATTCAAATATCCATAACTATTAACATTTTTTAAAATAGGTTATAACAGCAAATAAATTTTAAACAAGCATGTCCTTTATTCAATCCTTTAAAGAGAGATCGTTTTGATTTTGTTTATTGCGTTTGGCTATCCTAAAAATCCAAGTCCCCATTTATATTTTTTTTCTATTTTTCGCTAGAAAGTTTCCCACAAAACAATGTAAGGACAGACCTTATTTTATATCACTAATTTTGTTTTGATTTTGTTTATTGCGTTTGGCTATCCTAAAAATCCGAATCCCCATTTATATTTTTTTTCTATTTATCGCTAGAAAGTTTCCCACAAAACAATGTAAGGACAGACCTTATTTTATATCACTAATTTGAAAGATCACTCTCATCAGTACATATACATCCGACAACACCAATCAAAACAAAGAAACTCGTGCAATTGCCTTTCGTTAAAATAGCGTATCATAGTATATGACATAGTCTCAATGTGGCAGTTACTTTCTATTATCTGCGTAACATATTATTTTCGTTTTTATTTTAGTTGAGTATCGTGGGCCACAAAAAATCACTTTGAGGGCCACCAGTTTGACACCCCTGATATAGACTTAAAGTTTATGTAATACCATTATATTTACATAAAAATATTGATAAATGAAAAAAGATTTGCTTAATGAAATATTGATTTTCAGAACTGAAAAAATCATTTAACAAATTAATTTTTTATTAACATATAACATCACTTTGCCAATCATTGATCACTGAAAAATTTATATCCATTATGATCAGTTTTTTGAATAAAAAATATTTTTTGATGTAAAAGTTTTATCATCAATTTTTTATAAACCTGATGATGGAACTTTATTTAAAAATTCATTAAATAGGAATATATTATTGAAAATATCAGAGAGATTTTAAATTTATAACATTTTCAGCAAGATGTTTTATTACTAACAGAAATTCTCATTATTAGAAAAAATTTAGCCATCAATGATACTGTATCATAAAACAGTGTTTAGATAATCATTTTACTAAAAAATGTTTGATTGAATAATACATTATAATAATTTTCTATAAGAAAATCCTTTTAATAGTTACATTTATTGATTTATGATTATTGAAAGTTATTAATTTAATTTCTCCACTAAGAAAATCATGAAGACATAACATACAGTACAGTATCGGAATAAAAACAGCTTGATTCTAAAAGTTTAATCTTAGTTTCATAAAAAAAAATTATAACGGGAATATATAATAAAATCCTGATTCAGGGAAGAAGACGACAACATTTTGGTTCATAAACAAGCTTGTTGTGTGTGAATAATAGGAATATTGGCATGTAAATATAAATAATTTTTTGATATATTTGGAAATATCAGTAACTTTATTTATATATAACTTACAATTCAATTATAAATAAAAAAACTAATTATAATAAATTTCCAAATTTCATATAGCAATTGGCTTAAACTGGCTTGAAGTACTCATTGTATTTGAATGCAAAATAAAGGACTCTCACAAATTAAATGATGATACAAACTAAACTAGCCTTTATTCATGCGAAATAACAAAAAAATATATAAGTAAATTGATAAAACACAAGCATTTTCTATCTCAATACACAGAGATCATTATCAAGTATAGTGAAGGAACAAAATGAAAAAATGAGGTACAAGTTGTAACAGTAAAGGAGGATGATGAGATGTATACTAGAGAATCAAAGTGGCCAGCAAGGGAAAATTGGAGGGAGAAAATTTTAGCAAAATAACTATCAATATAGAAAAATTATGGCAGATAAATGGATGGCAACAGGAGGAGGGGAAGGAAGTGGACCAACTGCAGCAGTAGTGTAGAGGTTGATTCATCTGTAGGAGGAAGAGGGTAAAACTACTACTAGTAATAAAAATTAGGATTAAAAGGGAAAATAAAGATGAAATAAAAAATAATAGTGAAAAATGAGATGAAAATTACTTAGAAAGTTTATAGTTGCAGACCAAATTTGTAGAATTGAAACAGAAGGGTTAGTGAAAGCATGGGACCAAACAATAGCTAACTTTGTGGAAAAATAAGTTTGCTAGAATTATCACACCCAATATCCAACTTTCTCCCAAGCAGATGAATTGATAAGAACTTTTTCTACAACTTTTCATTATGGATATTTATAGAATGTTCAGAGATGCAGTATCTAAATGTCTGACAATGGTACTGATATAAAGAATAAAGTTTTGTTGCAGTTTTAACAAAATGGAATAGACATCACAAAGTTCAGAATTTTCTTTATAGTCCCTATCACTGACAAGAATATGTCAAAGGGAGAGACAAGAAGAAAGAGATTCAAACCCAAATTTAAATGCAAGCTGTTTAATTTTATAAATGAGGGGTCAAAATAAATGATGGATTGCAAAGTGAATATTAAGATTGATGGTAGATTTGAGAAGGGTGATCAATAGAAAAGAATTACCAGTAACTGAACTTTACAATTGAGAAATAAGAATTTTGCAATGGAATAACCAGATGCATTCTGTAAATTTGGTCCACCAATATAAACTTTCTTGATTCTAAGCAGATCTAGGTATTATCTAAATACTTTTTCAAATAATATATCTTATTTGATTGGTAATTATTTTCAAATAATTATTTGACCAGTTAGGAAAAAATTATTTGATGATTCAAATATCATTTTTTTATTTTATATAATTTCAAATGAAAAATAATTTTTTATCATCTTAATTATTTGATTATTTATACAGCTAAAATAAATGTATTCTAAAGTACTATAATAAATGATAGCCTGTACAATTGTAAATTATCTTATCATCATTCTATAACTGTCCAACTAATTATGATACAATATACAGGTAGTCCTCAACTTAAGATTTGCACCTAAGATGACAAAAAATAATTACTAAAAATTCTCTAATTTAACTTTGCTGCTTGCATATATCACATTGCTTTTGTATACACATCACAGCATCGCCATTAGTCAGCAAGCAAAGCGTTGTTACTGTATCTCATCATAATTTTGTCATGTCCAGTAAGAGAAATAATAAGCAGAGTCTCCATAGTCTGACACACATGGTTTTGGGGCTTGTCAGATTATTGGATGTTCAATGAAAAAATGGAATTACACAAATGAATACGATCCATTTATTAAGAATTTCCTGTCACTGCTCTTGCTGATCAAATCTTTCACAAAACCCTTAATTTTATCCAGATTTTTTTAATATCATAAATGGTGGCTTGTACAATACCATGAAACAAA
>AYEL01078104.1:0-12391 GCA_000484575.1 Olivierus martensii
TTGTTTTCATTTAAAAACCGTGTAAATTGAATGCCGTGCAAATCGAGGACTAGGTGTATATACATATAAATAGTTTAAAATAATACAGTAAACATTATTTTCAATGTGATAATATAATTTATATTTTGTTTCATAATTAATTACAAAATTTTTATATAAAGGAAAAGTAAATATATAAATCTAGTAAAAATATAATTTCAATAATCCGGCACTGTCCGGACTTAGTAGTACTGGATTATGGAGTATGCCGGAGTATAGGATGTTAGAAGAAATACTCCAATGCAAGCGAGTTATATACAGGCGCTCCTCTACTTACGAACATAATTCATGCATATGTTTTGTTCTTAAATCAGGTTGTTCATAATTTAGATGCTGTTGTTATTTTGGCTCCAAAAGTACTAAAATACTTTATATACTATAAAGGGTGTAGAAAAACTTCGTCGTAATGTTTTGTGTGCTGATAGGATCTCGAAACAAGTCGAAAATGTCTAATGAACATATGGTCTAAATGGCACCGTTTTCGAGTTATAGCTCTTTATAGCTAGCCAATCACCATCGAGTAAACAAAGCGTCACAACGCGTTCAGTTGCCAAGACGCGTCTAATTGCGTCGGTTTCCTACTGACTTCCAGATTAGACTGGATTCACATTGGCCTTGCGACTGCGATCTCGACCACAACCGCGACCGTTGCTATAGAAACAATCCCATCAGGCCTCGCTTCCCGGTTCGCTCTACTGCGACCACGTCATTACGATAACTAATAGAAAGGAGGCATTTGGCCATCTGTTATCAGCTGTATTGGCTGTATGCTACATCAGCTCTTATTGGCTGTTGTTAACGCAGTTGCTATTGGTTGATTCGAAAAATCGTGAAGCCGGTCGTGATAATATGCATGTTCTATCGCAAGTTGTCAGTCGTGGTCATAGGCTGGATTCACATTGGCCTTGCGACAGCGTTCGCGACCACCATCGCAACTGAGGTTTACGAAAGAACATGCACATTGATCACGATCGGCTTCACGGTTTTTCGAATCAACCAATAGTAACTGCATAAACAATAGCCAATAAGAGCTGATATAGCATTGCGAAAGAACATGCACATTGATCACGATCGGCTTCACGATTTTTCGAATCAACCAATAATAACTGCATAAACAATAGCCAATAAGAACTGATATAGCATAGAGTTCGTAAAAGATGGCCAAATGCCTCCTTTCTATTGGCTATCGTAATAACGTACCCACTGCGACCGCGACAGTATTCAGCAAGTTGAATATTGTCGTGGTCGCAGCGAACAGTCGTGAAGCGAGGCCTGATGGGATTGTTTCTATAGCAATGGTCGTTATCGTGGTAGCGATTGCAGTCGCAAGGCCAGTGTGAATACAGCCCAGTACACAAAATATTACAACGAAGTTTTTCTTGACCCTGTATGTTGTAATATATTTCATACTTGGGCCAATTAAAAGTTTATATCGTAGATTTTAATGAAAAGTTCCGAATATAAAGGGAGGAATTTTTTATGTAATCGCCACATTATAATATATTTCATACATGGACCAATTAAAAGTTTATATCGTAGATTTTAATGAAAAGTTCCGAATATAAAGGGAGGAATTTTTTATGTAATCGCCACCATCTTGAAATACTGCCGTAATATGTTAATTAATTTTGTAATTTTACATTATATTGGTTGCTAGAGCATTTCGCTATCATGTTACTTAAAACTATCGAAGAGTTTTTGAATTTCATGAAATATGAAAATGAAATTTCGTGTTCGTAACTAGAGGAGCGCCTGCATTTTACAAGTTATATAGAATCTATAGATTAATTCACTTTATTAATCATATTTTAGAGGATTATTAAAATAATTCATGTATTGATATTAGTGAATAAAATAGTACACTCAGAGCTGAAATTTCTCAAACTAGAAATTAAAATTTAGACTGTCTGATGCTAGATTAATAAATTTGCTAAGTTACTGGATGACAGATTATAGAAATTCTGTGCAATATGGATATTTTAGAAATATTCAATATTCTGTCATATTCACAATTAAAACAGAGACAGAAGCAACCAAACACAATAAAATAAATGACACTATGTAGAGTTTAACGATCAGAATTTATGCCAGTGAATATTACATTTACATAAATTTAAAGGTGTTCCGAATATAAAGCGAGGGAGATCGGTGTTAGAGAGGTGACGGTGATATTTAGTTTATACACTTCAGATTAAACCTATTGAGCAATGTACCCATGTTGTCATTATGATTTATGAAACTCTTGATCATTCGTTTATCAAGTGAATGAGTTATAAATTTAATATGATCTAATCTGATGATTAAAATACCCAGAAGAAATGTGAAAATTTTATTATTAATATGTGTTACTGAATGATGTATTTTTAAAAGCAATATCAAATTTGCAAAAATAAAAAAATAGAATGAATTTTTTCAATAATATGCAGACTTGATGTAGAATTTAATATCTTTGCAAACTGCAAATTTTCCGCAGATCTAAACAGTGTAAACACCATTCGAACAGTAAATACCATTAAAATATACAATTTAATAAACGCAGATAAAAATCTGCTGTTTATAATTTGAGAAATATATCCTGTTTTCTTTTTAATAAATCAGATAAACTTTAAAGTTCTTAATTTTTGAAAGAATAAAATCTTTTTAAATATATACAATATGATCAAAAAGTACAGTACGTTATTGATTGAGACCGCTTCGAACTTGTTTTTAAAGCTTTTTTTTTAAATTATAGAAAATTATTCTTTATGCTAATTATTCTTAATGTTATAAATAATATGATAATTTAATAATAAACATATCTCAAAAATTATAATTTTCGATGTCTTATTAATTAATATATCCAAAATAAATTTCTATTGCAGAATGTATGTTCTATTGAACTTTCTAGAGTGGCATATTTTAATGTTTTGTGAATTCATAAATTAGTAGCTAGTATGCCATTCGCTACCTAGGCAGTACAGTATTTAGGCCTAAATGCAATTAATTTGCAAAATAATTGCATTTTTAAATATTACTTAGGAAGGGATTAGAAGTGATTTGATTAAATTATATATTATCCATGCTCTAACGCATTGTGCTTTCTCATTACAAGAGCATATAAACGATAGATGAAGACATCCAGTATATCCATCTGATGTCTATACAGGGCGTATAATAGTACCATAAATCACCCGTAGTGTCATAGAAAAATCACTTTTTTAAGTTTTGTCCCCATAAGTGAATGGGTGGAGTGTATAGGGATCAAATATTCACTTTTTGTATATAATACTTTATATAGATATTTTAAACTGATGAAGTTAAAGATTTATAAATCTGATATATCAAATAATATATTTACTAACAAAATTTATAATTTTTAGAATATATATACTGTATATTGTATATGTTTTAAATTTAGATTATTTGAAACTAACGTCAGACCGGTGTTGAATATCTCACAGGTATGTTAACTTTATAATCTGATTTTAAAATCTTTTCGGATAACGAACCGATTCTTTCTATTTATTTATTTATTTATTTTTTAATTTCCAGATAATTGCGGAAGAAATGAAGAAATCAGGAAAAGGAGGATCTATTGTTAACATAACGAGCATTGCTGGTACTATTGGTTTTCCTGGATTATCAGTTTATACTGCAACGAAAGGAGCCGTTAACCAATTAACTAAAACTATGGCTATCGAATACGGACCGTATAATGTAGGTAACTCAATTACAGAAAAAAAAAACTTTTAAATAGACGTAAACGTTGATTTTAAACGATTCACTATTTATAGATTCGTGTGAACGGTGTTGCTCCTTCGTTAATAGATACGGATATGACCCAATCTACTGGTATGTTAGATACAAGTAAACCTGAAATCCAGAATGTTTTGAACAAAACGCCATTGCAGAGATTTGGAGGTGGTTATAGTAGTAATAATAACATCTCAAATTCGTTTTATGATATAAAAGAACTGATCATAATTTATTCTCTTTCTTAGAAGTGGCAGATGTAATTGGTCCTGTTCTCTTTTACTTGAGTGATATGTCAAGCTGGATAACTGGTTCCATTCTGAACGTAGACGGAGGATATTGTGCATGGTGAAGAATAATAAAATAGAAAGTTACTTTTTTTATTTTAACATCCAAAAATTCGTGATATTGGAATTTTTTTTTAACTAAAAGATAATTTTCTATATTACGAATTCTTCAGTGTGTATGTCTTCAAAATATATTTTAATCACAATTAAACAGGTACGATAAAAATGAATTTTAATTAAGTTGGAAATAAAAAAATTAGATCATTAATATTAGAGAAAGTAATTTTTTATTACTTGAGCTATTATACTGAAACAAAATACTGTAGAGTTATCTTGATATGTTCTACGTTATCATAACGGTCTGCACGCTAAAAATAACTGTAATTATCTCGATCGATGTTATCATTTATAGTGAAATTATATTATCAAGAATTAATTTCACTTTCTCGTTCTGTCATAGAGTTAATTAAGATATTTTTGAGGTTAACTCCGCCGATCTGCAACAGGAATTCGAAACGGGTCAGTTAGGATCTCATCAACAGGTAGCCAAATTCCACGATGGGGTCATCACTGCTGAAGGTTTAAGATCGACGACTCGGGCTTAATTTTCGAAAAAAACAAGTGGTACCCAAGGATTTATTTCCGGATCGTTCAATCAATGGAAAGCTACTAAAATAACATTAAATGATGGATTAATAATAAAACAGTTAGTTACTTAGAATATTTAAAGATATACAAATACAGTGGTACCTCGGTATATGTCCGCTTTGAAATAAGTCCAACTTGGTATACGTTCTGTTTGGATGCAAAAAATTTTGCTTGGTATACGAGTTTTGTTTGGAAACGTCCGATTTGTGTGTTACAACTTGTATGAATCTATTGTACCTCTTAAAGCACATTCCTTATATAAAACTTAACAGAGAAATACCACCTGAATAAAATCCAAACAAGTCTCAATAGCATTGTCCGGAATGACCATACAATGTCATATTTCCGAAACATCCTGATGAGAAGGCAGAAGAAAAGTTCTTTGGACACATTCTTTGGAAAAAAGTCTCAATAGCATTGTCCGGAATGACCATACAATGTCATATTTCCGAAACATCCTGATGAGAAGGCAGAAGAAAAGTTCTTTGGACACATTTTTTAGTAAAAGTCAAATATGGTGAGCCTCAGCAAGCAGCAATCATGAGAAGGTTTTCAGCAAGTAGGGAAAGAGAGAGAACATAGTAAGAGAAAAAAACACCAGAATTTTAGATTCCTGAATTTTTGTTGGAAGAGGACTCTCCTTCCAAACAATAACATTTCCTCCTCCTCCCTTCTCAGCACCATCCTAGTAAGCACTTGACTTTTCTCAGCAAGATAGTGAGGTTAAATTTTCATTTATTTCATCTACTGTAATTGCTTTGCTTTTATTATTCTTAGTATTAAGCAGTGTTTAAATTTTTTTTTCCCATCAATATATAATATGCCAATAACAATAGGATTTTTTTTTCATGGGAACGGATTAATAAATATCCCCATCAATATATAATATGCCAATAACAATAGGATTTTTTTTTCATGGGAACGGATTAATCATTTTTTCTTTATTTCTTATGGGAAAAATTCGTTTGGTATACGTCCTGATTTGGTATAAGTCCAAGGATCTGGAACGGATTAAGGACGTATACCGAGGTACCACTGCAAGTTTTATGTTTACAATGAAGCAATCATGAGAAGATTATTTTTATTTTAATTCCAGAAAGCATTAAATCATATTCCTTTAAACTAATTAATTATACTTATTAAGAATGTGCTACAATCGAATTTTTGTATCTGACAATCCGGAACATTTCAAAATTATTTAAAAGATTAATTGTTTAAACTTCCATTTATAAATTTAAAAATGAACAGACAACAGAGCACAGACATTATATGCAATATATAGAAATTATGTGATAAAAGGGTTAGTTTATAATGGTTTTCGTCGGAGAATACTTTATAAGGCTAAAAAAAAATGAATAAAAATGGAAATTTTTGGTTTATTTGAATTAAATTTTGAAATAAAAATTTTAATAATAATTTTCTTTCTGCCATTTTAATGCACAAACTAATTTTATCGAAACTAAATTAATAATTATTGATATTTTATGAATGCAACAGATATTAATTTGGATTCTCCAAAGTTAACTTATAGATTAAAGTGGAGTATTAATGCATCTTTTTTCTTGCATAAAATAAATCATTGCATGTCTATCAATGAAAATTGGTTAAAAAAAAAGTCAAACAATATTTATTAATCTAATAAGTACTATAAGCATAATTATCAGAACAAGTATTGTTCTACCGTTTTATCGAGCGCCATCTCGTATTTTTGTTATTAATCAGAAATTGATAATTCGACTTTTCTTTTTTTTTAATTTAAATAAAAATAAAATCGACTTTTCGATTTGGAGAATTTCTATTAAAAGAACTTTTAAAAATAAATAAATTAAAAAAAAAAAATATTGCTGGTTGAGAGATTTTAAGCACAGCAAATATTTTTTTATTTAAATGATTTGAAAAATCTTCATTAAATTTTTAAAATTAACTACGTCATTTATAAAAATCTTTATTATTAAAAAAATGTGTTATTGAATTTATAAAACTGTAATAATTATATCTATAATATTATTATTTAATAGCTGTGCCGTGCTACCATTTTCGTTTTATCGAGCGCCATCTCGTATTTTTGTTATTAATCAGAAATCGATAATTCAACTTTTCTTTTTTTTTAATTTAAATAAAAATAAAATCGACTTTTCGATTTGGAGAATTTCTATTAAAAGAACTTTTAAAAATAAATAAATTAAAAAAAAAAAATATTGCTGGTTGAGAGATTTTAAGCACAGCAAATATTTTTTTATTTAAATGATTTGAAAAATCTTCATTAAATTTTTAAAATTAACTACGTCATTTATAAAAATCTTTATTATTAAAAAAATGTGTTATTGAATTTATAAAACTGTAATAATTATATCTATAATATTATTATTTAATAGGAAAATAAATTCAATAAAAAAAAATTAGATCGACATTATTAAAGTACTAGATAGTGAAAGTAGTGACACTATTTTCCGGTGGATTTGCCGACAACGCAGCGCTGCCATAGGCTGCTCATATCACGTGACCTTCTTTCCGCCATTTTTGTGCAAAGAAACCCGTTCGTTTGTATATCGGCGCATCTTAAATAGTCAATAGAAAGTAAATATCGTAACTTTTTATCGATATGATGGGTTGTTAGGGAATGGAATGTAAAAATAAATCAAAAGAGAAAGAGATACCGGTATTAATTTCGAAAATTAATATAGTAAATAAAATAAATGAAAAATATAATTAAACATGGATAAACAGGTACAATCCTGATCAAAGTGATATCATCAATAAATATTTCCGTCGATAGTTTTTAAATGAAACTTCTTATAGAGTTTAAATGTATTTGCGTGTATAATTGTTCTCGATTAAATCAATTATTGATTATGTATATCCTTAATAAAAATTCTTTAATAAAGCATTTCCATTTTAGCTAAAAAATACTTAGTTCATTGATTTAAAGCATATGGATCTGTAAAAATTATTTCTGTTTTCTAATATATTCATTATCTTTATTATGAAATAAAATATTTTTATATTTTCATTAAATTTAAATTGTACTTTTACAAAAAAAAAAAAAAATTTATCAATAAACCATACATTTTATTAAACTATATATGTACACATATTTGAGACATATTAATGTATCATCATCATCATATTTCATCCATGTTAAAGTATACATTTCAGATTTCAAAAATATATCACCAGCTTCTATTATTTTTAATATTGTGCGTGTCTAAAGATATACAATTGAGCCGTTCACAAGCCAAATCAATTAACTCCACTTTTTTAACTTAAAAAAGTCAATCAAGTGTCAAAACACTTGATTGACGCTTAACTATTTATATTAAAAATAAATTTTCTTAATAGTTAGGCCTTACATCACTAAATGAAAAAAAGTCAATCAAGTGTCAAAACACTTGATTGACTCTTAACTATTTATATTAAAAATAAACTTAATAGTTAGGCCTTACATCACTAAATGATAAAAACTTTTTTGGCCACTGAATAATAAATAATTTATTTCAGAAGTCAATTTGATTAACTCCATATTCTAATGTAAATCGTGGCAATAATGCAATTCAAACATTTATAAATGTCATCGTATTATGTCTAAGACATTTTTTAATTTACTTTTAAAAGTTAGAATTATATTTTTACATCTTTTAAAATCAGTAAATTGGAAGGATTAATTGAGAGACGTATAGGAAAGATGCGATACCGCCTACGTGAAAGTCTTGGCTAACCAGTTTACATTCAATACATTTTTTCGTTTTAGTCAAGGTCTTTCTTTAGTCGTCTATGATACGACAATAAGAATTTAGTTAAGTAATTTTTTAATACATTGGTATATATTAGATAATAACGGCAAACTGTTCGTTTTGTCATAAAAAATTTAAATAATTAATCTAATACTGTTATACAGTATGTAGATATTAATAGAATAACGCCTTTATAAGATAAATAATTTATTATATTAAACAAACTAAAAATGATTAAATACAAAAATAAGGCGGATCATATGGAGACTCTACTGCGACCATAACTCGATGACTGGGAATAAAAGTTGCTTCCATTAGCACGGAACCGTGGCGGAAAATATGTGCGTGACAAAAGTAACACGATTTTGACGTCATACCGCGGCGTAAAAACCGCTACCATGAAGTGTCTAGATGGATTCAACTTTTCCGCGACGATAAAATTCGTCAAGGTAACATCCACCGATGAAATCCATGAATTTTGTGACGTTGAATTATTGGCAACCTTGACTGAGTCAAGATGGCGGGATTCTCTTATCATTAAATCTAATTTTTTTAATCAAAATTGCATAGAAATATTGTTCGTATTTCTTCTTGTAAATATTTTCTATCCAACATTTTCTGTTCCTCATTTTGTTTCAGTTTCCTCATTTACTGCAGCTGTTAGCATCATTGCGTAAACAGTGAGTGCCTTTCATTGCTTAGCGTCCATTTTGTTTTACACGAAATGAATCATGGGAACGGCACTAAGAATCTTGGGGAAAAACATTGAGAAACAACTTATTTTTAAAAATATTTTGAAGATTGAATTCGATGGAATTCTTATTATTTTATATTTTCACTTGCCAAATCGGTTAACTCCCTCAGTCACACAAAAACTGTAATAAAAATAACGAATATTCCAAGGATATACTATCTTATGCATTTTATATGTCGTTAGATAAAAGTTACACCTGTAATAACACATTCTAAAATGTTTATTTGAATTTATATTTTAAAGGGAATTTAAAAAAACAATGTATATTATTTTATCATTTTTCTCTACTTTTTGTTTTGTAGAGTTAACGATTTGGCAAGTGAGCGGCTCAATTATAACAAAATTGCGGTAGAATTACAAACCGTATAATCCATTTACTACAAACTTTAAAATATACCCTTTAAAAAACTAATATTAAAATGATTTGAATACTGTACCATATCCAAGACCATGCCTGTTATACAGCATTAATATGTAGAACATGCTAATATTCTATTAAAATATTATGTTATATACATTATGTATAGAGAGAGAGTATAATGTTCTAATATGTTATAACAATAATTACAATATTGTTCTATTATGTTAATGCACTTCTTGCATAGATCATTAAAATTAATAGATAAAGTTAAATAAATAAAGAAATTAATAAAAATAATAGATAATAGTGAAATTTTAAAGCTAAGTCCAAAAAAATGCACGTAAATAATTTAAATATGTTAATTTATTATTTTACTAGCAGACTCTTTGCACAAACATGGCGGAGTGTCGCTACTTTCCCTATCTAGTACTATAGACATTATAAACATATATTGCCATCTATCGGTCATTTTTAAAATATTTTCGTTCATTCCAAATTATAACAAATAGCTCAACACACGAATATGATAAAAAAAAAAAAGTTCTTATTTTATTTGGCATTTTTGATTTATTAACAAACAAATATTTAAATTATTTAAATACAGTAATTTACAGAATAAATAATAAAAATTGATTTAAAACTATATTTTAAATGTATGTCGAGAAATTTATTGAGAAAAAGCGATACAAATATTGAATATGTTAAAGCAGATTAGGTTAATATTTTTATATTTATATCGAATTTAATAAGATATAATATAATGAAACCGTATTTTTGAACAATAGCATAAAAGTAAACGCAACTGAAAAAAGGTTACATTTCAACTACATAGAAAAAATCCACCTTTTTTTTGGTATCTATTTTCAAAAATCCTGTCTTGTATATTTTGCATGTGTTGATTTTCTATTGTTCCTAGTACAAAAGTACACGCGAATAATCTACCATTTTTCTTTAAAACTTAGGCTATTTTTTTATTAATTAAATATATATTTTTGTTTCAAAATAAATTTGAAAATTTTATTCCTACCGTAACTGTCAACAAACAAAATTTTTATTTTAGTCATAGTTTTAAATTTAGAAAAGTTATTTCTTTATAACTTATTTTTGATATTTATAATTTCTACAACAATACACTAGTATAATATTTCTCAAACTTGACCTCTCTCAAACTCATTTTATAAGGAAAAAGAAACTTCTGGACCTCCAATGTCGAATTATTTTAAATTAATTAATAAATTTTATATAATTAATTTCTCAAGGAATGTAAACAGAACTAAATCTATAGATCAGATTAGAAAGTGATCTAAAATTTTTAGGCAGTTGTGAGTATTATTTGTTAATTTCTTATTTAAAGTTATTATTGAAATGATTTATTTTTTTATATTTCAATAGATAGCTAAGGGCTCCTATAAGTATATTCTGGAACTTCCAGAGGCCCGCCAACTACTGCATTAGCATATTCTTTCATTACTAAACAGTGCAAGGAGACAACTCCTATGGCGGAACTTAAAATTTATGCCAAAATGAATAATTTTCAGAATAGAATGTAATTAATATTAAGAAAGAATAATAGAATTAAACAAATATGATTAAATAAAATATAGGACCTCATATTATTTATCTAAATTATATAAATGAAACAAGTTAGCAAAAATCACATATAGACTTATATATATATATGAGTAAGTAATAAACTCATGAATGATCTCATACACTTATATGCAGTCTAATATATATATTAGAGTGCATAAGTGCATGAGATCATTCATAAGCTATTCATTTTGTTGCAAAAAATTAAGTATATATAGAAGACTCCCTGTTAACAGACTTCAGGTCGGATAAACGAATGGTCGGTTAATCTGTAAACATAAAAAATTTATAGATTATAAGACAAATAAAAATACACAGTATATATGTATTATATATACTGTATGTTTTGCCATATTAGTTTTTTATTTATGTATATTTTGCGATACTATATATATATATACTCTGCGATAAGATATATCGAATAGCAAGATAATTCAGCTGCTAATTTAATTTTTTTTATTTATGTATATTTTGCGATACTATATATATACTCTGCGATAAGATATATCGAATAGCAAGATAATTCAGCTGCTAATTTAAATAATTCCTATTAAAAATTGGCGTAATTTCATGATTTTGCTTCAAAAAATTAATTTAAATCATAAAGGCAAATGATTTTAGCCAAATAAAATTAATATAAATTTTATCTTATTTTATTTGGATAAAATCACTACCACTTTGTACTATTTATACATTTTATTTATTTTTGTATTTTACTATTTGCCATTATGATTTAAATTCGTATTATGAAGCAAAATCATTGAAACCATACCATTTTTTTGATAGGAATTATTTAAATAGCAGTGAATTATCTTGCTCGAAACTTCAAGGACTTTCTTTTTTCCGAATGATTTATTCTTTTTTTCGTTTTTATTTTTTTCCACAGTTCGACGAAAATATGGCCGGTTAAAGCGAGACCGGGTGAGAGGGAGTCTATTCTTCTTCTTCTTCTTCTTCTAGTAATATGGAGATTTTAGCAGGGAGTCTATTCTGTACCTGTATGTAACTTATATACCTGTACAGTATATAGAATGTTTTTAAATAAATATACCCGCCGCTTTATAAAATTGCTGCTTAATAAAATCAGCCGCTTTATGCAATCAAATCCTTAGGAACGGATTCAAATCAATGCAATACAATTGAAAAATCGCTGGGTAATAAAATCAACATCGCCGCTTATAAAAATCATTCATTGCAGGTACAAAAACAAAAATCGCTTTTCTAATCGAATTTTTAATTCAAAGTTCAC
>AYEL01078107.1:0-11178 GCA_000484575.1 Olivierus martensii
ATATATTATACGGGAAATATGTCTTTAATCTAACTACGGTATAATCTGAATTACAAAACGCGCTTGAATAAATTAATGTTTGTTTCCTAATGATACGATCCTATTCACTTAAAATTAATGTAATTAAAACTTGCAGAATTTTTTTCTGTGTAATGTTTAAATAACAGGTCAAGACTTAAATTTATTCATCTGTTAAAAACGTAAGCGCGATTATTTTAAAATACAACAGACGTAATTCGATATAGCCTATTTGAAATTTTAGTTGGTCTCCGCTTGGCGCAGCACTGTCGCATGGATGCAAGTTGGAATAGAAACTTAACATTGAGTGTCGCTACTGTGTGTATTATACTGTGGTATTTACGTGTAACTTTTGATAAGAAATTGAACTGGGTAAGGCAGGAGTGGGCAAAAGGCAGCCCGCGGGCCGGATCCGGCCCGCGAAGGCATCTTATACGGCCCGCCGCATGAACTAGAACACATTACAGTTTCAAAGTCCACATTTGTAAAATTCTACTCAAAAACAAAAAGTAAAATAATGGATACTCTGTAATGTAAAATAATGAATATTGGCGCTAGTGTTCACGTACCCTACCGAGTTATCCAAATTTTGATGATATTATTAACCATGGACATAGTAAATTTCACCATTCACATTAAATTATAAATTTGTTTTTACAAATATTTTAACTGGTTTATTTAACTATCAAGAATGAAATCTTACCCGTTTGTTAAACATCATAAATGTACCAATAGGCATTTTTTTATTATCATCATTTGAATTACCATAACAAGTAAAATAAAAATGTCTACAATTATCTCATCTGGTTTTTTTTTTAGAAATAAAAAAAAAATCGAAGAGAAATCACTTTATGGGTGTTTCTTTTTATAACACGATAAAGAAGAACTTTAAGGGAAAATGCTAGAAATATTCATATGGTGCAAGGACATAACAGATCGTGTTCTACCAGAAGACTTGTTTCTAAACTGGTACGTCATAACACGAACACGTGGTCCTTGATTTCCCCCTTTCGAGTATTTCAGGCGGAAGAAGGGGAAGTATTAAAAGGTAGAACAAAACCCGATCAAATCAGTTGAAGTGTGTCTTTTGGTGTTGTCTCTTTAATGCTAGTGGATTCATGGTTAATACTGTAGCAATATGTTGAAGAGAGTAAGTGCATTATATAATAACGATTTTTTTAAATAGAAGAATTATTTTAGTTTTATAACATTTCTAATAATTTTTAAATATTAATAATAATAATTCTAGATATAAATAATTCAATTTTATCTTTTTATTTTTGTTAACTGATTTTTATTAACAATTAAAAATAATTTATCATATTGCTAACAAGATATGCTTCTCACTTTTTAAATTTGATACTAAAAGTTTTATACATGTATAATATTGATATGATGTCAAACATTTATGAAAATATTAGTAAATTATAAAAAGCAGGTCTTTTGAATGAAAAATATCAGTTGGTTATTCGAAATTAAATATAGTAGGCCTACTGTATAAAAATCAGGTCACCAAATGCGTGCTTTACTAGTTATTGTTTTATGCAGTATATCAGAAAAACTTAGGTTAAAACTAAATATATCTTTAGGTTAAATCAGAAAAGTGAAATCAGATCATTAAACTCGTATTTTCTTATTTTGTGCATATATTTTTAATCAAACTGCATTAATAATTTAAACGTTAACTTCAGAAGTATTGCAAAACAAACAAAAATTCTCCTTTAAGTTATTTTTGAAATTTATAAGATTTTTTTTATCATTGTAGTTTATGCCAATTATTTTTACATATTTTTCGCAAACTGTTTCATTGTCTTGTCTTCTTTATTGTTTGAAACTCCATTCGCCTTTGATTAAAAATATAGATTAAAAAAGTCAAGGCAATATGTTTTCTCTGCTTATTAAATTAATGGTTCACAGAGACCTTGGTTAATTTTCAAGTATTTTTGCATTTTATTCATTGTAAACAATTTTTAAATCTGAAAAATCTCTACTGATTTATCTTTATGATGCTAACATCTATTTATTTTTTTTATGAGTCCACAATTATATTTATTCAATAGCAATAAATTTTGTTAATAATATCTAATAGTGATTTTTACATTTTTTAGGCTTACATCTCGAGTTACATTCTGATTGTGATTGCATTTTCCAACCGAGTATTCGGTGAACCAAGGCAAGACACAATTTTAAGACTCTATAATAACAGAGCGGGCGAAAATCAAGTAATTCAAATACAGGCTGATAAGAGAGATACCCCATTTGCTCTAACTCAACTAAATCCAAATCTTTATCAGTATCAAATCTATAATCAGGATGCCACACGCATCGATTTTCCTGATCAAGACGAAGCAGATGTTTTTCGAAAAAATTTAAATGAAGAACAGCAGCATCAATATCAAGGATTAATATTACCTGATGCTTCTCCGCAGGCCCAAGTTAGCACTGCATCTCCTCCACAATCTCCACAGATCATTCAGCAGCAAAACTATCCTCAACCGGATGGAATTTATGGCGGTATAGCACCACAACAGCCCAACCAACAAACAACGATTCCAAATGCAGAGGTACAGCCGACTGAAGAGAAAACTGAGAAAAAACCAGCAAGTCAAATATCCACTCAAGAATCCATAGCCATCCCTAAACAACCTGCAGATTTAGGAAACGTGAATTCACCAGCGGGAGGAAGATTTATCAATGGCTTACCGTTGTTACCTCCTATTTATGGTATTAATAATGGTGTATTTGGAAAAGTTAATTTGCCATTTCCGAATATTCCCGTATATGGGATTTCTCAGTACGGTAGCACTCCTCAAAAGATATCAACCATTGGAAACGGACAGTTAGGTGTTATTGGAGCAGAACATCTTCAACAATCAGTAGGAGGACAATCGTTGCAACAAACACCAATTAAAGGAAGTTATTTGCAACAGTATGGTCAAGATCAACAGCAGCACCAGCAAGCAATACAACAACCACAACAAATTCAGACACCGCAGCAACAACCACAACAAATTCAGACACCGCAGCAACAACCACAACAGCTACAGCCACCACAGCAACAACCACAACAGCTACAGCCGCCACAGCAACAACAACAACAACTACAGCTACCACAGCAACAACCACAGCAATTACAATCACCACAACAGCAGCACCAACAACAATCATTTCCCACAGGAAACGGAAATCAACAAATATTTTCTGAACAAGAAAAACGATCATTACCATATTCTCAAAAAGATATAAAGGATAATATATCAATTAAAAATACTAATATACGATTAAATAATGGAAGGAGCAATTTACCTTCAGAAAAGCATACTTCAGGAGCAGATTTACTAAGATCCCAAACTGTTTATTTTGACGATGAAAGAGGAGCAAAACAACTTAATCCATCTCAATATCAGTATAATAGTCAAATCTCTTCCGAATCTCCTCAATCTAATCCTCTTCAATCAACTCAAAATAATTTAAATAAAAATTATCAAAATCAAGACGTATTTCCCACAAGAAATAATGATGCTCCGATTGGTGTAATTATTCCTCTGAATCCTCAACAACAAGGATCTTACCAGCTATCTAAATTTCCCAATACTGAACAATCTAACATTCCATCCTCTCCAAGTCATCAAAATTCTAAAAGTCCTGAAAAATCCATTAAAGAATCTCAACAACAAGCAAATATTCCAAAAGCTAGGATACGAAATCAACAAGAAGTATATCCTCTGATTCCACAACATTCTCCTGAATATCTTGGATTTTCAGAATCAATCGATGATGAAATTCCTAAACGACCTAGAAGCGAAATAAAATCCCCTCCTTCAACATCAACAACAACCACAACGACAACAACAACTCCAGCTCCTTTGCCGGCAGAAAATGAATCTCCCGCGCAGTATAATAATCCTCAGTCAAACTTTGAACCATATGATGAAAACGCTGAAGATGAAGAAGTTCCACCAAATCTATTTTCCAAGGAAGACAGTTTTGGAAGTCGACTTTCCAAAACACATCAAGTACCCGAAATTCAACAAACAACATTACTTGAAAGCAAGCCATCTGCTCTACAGTCGCATTCCCTAAGTATTCAAGAAAGTAATCCAATACCACCACGAGCTATTGTTTCAACCACAGAAAGCCCTAATCGAATAGGAGCTAATAATTTCCAGTTACCTCGTCATGGAATTAACGTGGCTGCCTCTGGAACTCAACAGCTGTCTCAATCGGCAAGTTTACCTCAACCAGGAATCAATTTAGGCCATTCACAAATAAATCTTCCCCAACAGAATTACAATATTCAACAGCCTAACAGAGGATATGAACCAATAAATAATAATCAACAAACAATACCTGGTTATGCTAATCATGGATTAAACCTGAACCCAAATGTTAATCACAACAATCAATATGGAGGTGTAGGAATAGCTCAACAAGGGAGACAACCCTCTGATTATTCTACAAATCAGCAAATATCCGAACAACCTGCCAAATCTCCCGAAACTACTACTCCTAAACGTCAAAGAGGTCGTAGAAGGAAAAATCGCCAAAGATCAAATAGAAACAAGCAAACAAATGCTGAAAAATCCCTAATAAATCCTCAACAAGAAGAAATTAATCCAACAACAAATACAAGAAACATTCAACAACAGCAGCAGCAACAACAACAACAGCAACAGCAGCAGCAACCGCAACAACAACAATTCGGAGGTTTACAGCAATCACAACAATATGGACCGGTATCATCTCAGCAAAATTCATATTTCAATCAAAATCAACAATCTTTCACTCCTCAGTCAACTCATTCTAATGCAAATATTCCTTCTAATACCAATAATTATCCAATTCATCCTCTTCAGCAAGCTAATCCACAATTGAATGCTCCTCCTCAACAATCTCAATTACCCTATAATCCAGGAAACAATAATGGAAATAACCAATATTTCTCTAGTAACATAGGTCAAATTCCAAACCAAAATTATCCTCCTATAATTCCAAATTTAGTCACATATCCAGAAATCACTACTAAACCGACTCTTCCGTACAGAAGCGATCAGGCATCTGGAGTAGTAAAGCCAGCAGAATCATTTAATGCCGCATCACAAGCAGTAACAAATTATCCTCAGAAAACACAACAACAAAATCCTTCTTCTTTAAATTATAATAATCCATCAACTTTAAATACTCAAGTAAGTTATAGAAATGATAATCCTCAGCCTCTTAACTATCCTGCAACTTATAACATTCCTCCCAATGTTCCACCATTTACACCAAATAATCAACCACAGATTGTAAATACTCCACCTCAGCAATATAATCAAGAAGCAATTTCTCAACAATATAGATCGAATATACCTCAAGATTCAACTAACTATAAACAAAGTAATCAAGAAGCAATTTCTCAACAATATAGATCGAATACACCTCAAGATTCAACTAACTACAAACAAAAAAATCCTGCACAAACATTATCAAACTATGAAAAAACTAATTCTAAAACAAAAGATCCTTCCAAACAACCACTCGAGATATCCAGTTCAATTGACGTGACTACTATAGCCCCAGCTGACCATGAGACAACAACAATACGTTCCACCAGAACAAGGTTTGGTCAAAGAAGGAAAGGACGTGGACGAAGTAGGTCAAGATCACAGAAAAGCAGATCGAGAAATGCAGTTCAGGAACAAAAATCACAAGAACAAACTCAACAAGAGAAAACAGAAAATCAAACACAGCCACCAATTAAAGAAAATTTGTCCCCTCAGAATACTCCAATAAATCAAAATTATCCTCAACAATCCAATCAACAGTATAATACACAGTCTAATTCTCAAATCAAACAAATTCCTCAAGTACAGAATCCCCAACTTCAAACATATCAACCAAACAACCAACAGCTTCCTCAGACACAATCATACCAACAACAGAGTGTAGACTATCCATCCCAATATACACAAAATCCAAGATTACAACAATTCAATGTTCCCGCACAACCTTCAATTCCTCAGCAACCTCAAATAGCACCAAATTACCCTCAGCAACTACAAATCGCATCCAATTATCCTCAACAGCCTCAGATAGGATCTAATTATCCTCAGCAACCACATATACCTTCTAATATTCCGGGACCTGTTCCACCTCAACATTTTCAAGGAGGTTACATCCAACAGCAACAACAACCACAACAGACAGCTTACTCCAATAACCAACAGCCATTACCTACGAACGGAAACGCAAATCAGTATCAATCACCACCTCAAACATATAATCAACAGCCTTATATAAATAATTATCCTCCAACAGCTAATTCGCCTCAAGGCTTCCAGAAGCGTGCCGACACAACGGAAGTGGACGATTATGACGACGAAGTAGAGGAAACAGAAGATTAAAGTGAAAGTTTATTCTCAACATACCATTATCATCATGTACAATATTGTGTACCTTGTATATGTGTTCCTGTAAATGTCATTGATCTCGTTTAATGTGATGTACACGTCCAAAGATTTTTGTTGAGTTTGTTTATTAATCAAACATTGTATACAACATTTATTATTATATATTTTTATTATTGTTTATCAATAACAAATTTTTAATGTCGAAATCATCGAGTATCAAAACAAATTAATGTAATTTTTAGCTAAAAAAATGTCTTTAATTTCTTATCAATATGCATTTATATATTTTTTACTGTAATAAAATTCTATTTTGATACTGAATTAATTTTTTTTATTTTATAAAAATTTATTTTGATGGTGAATTATTTTTTTACTGAATGAAAATAATTTTTTGATGCTGAATTATTTTTATTGTAATAAAAATTTGTTTTGATGCTGAATTTAATTGTTTTTTTTTTAATTCTCGAGAGTTGTTTAATGATTATAATGAACTATAATTGTAATTCTCCAAGATAATAAATATTTATCGTTAAATTTGTGTTGGTACTTAAGTAACACCAAAACTACACGGAGGAAAAAAAAGCTATAAAAGCACCTGTTAGGCCAATAACCTATCTTTGCTTCTTACATTCGAATTTATTCAGTACTTTACACCAAAAACTAGTTAGATATGAACAGCACATAATTATTTTCAGTAACTGATATTAATAAAAAAATTTTTTAGAAAGTATAATTACGCAAATATGCAGAAAAGCAGGAAGTCAGTATTATTAACGTATTGACATATAGCCATTGACCTAGATTTGAATACGCTTTAGTTGTTCAAAAGTTTAGTTTATAAAATATTAAAAAAATTATATAATTATAACATGCTAAGATATTCTTTTATTTAACGCATCGTACAGTTAACGCCATGTTGGTTAACAGATAACGAAAGCAGAAAATCAACGAACTTTCGATAAAATGAAGTTTTTTTATAGCCAAACCAGCCCTTGACAGCAGATTTAAAAAGGTTTGTAGATTAATAAACTAGCAAAAAGCAGAATTATCTTTAAGTTATTCGATAAAAGATTTATAATCCACGGATTATCGTATAATCCGTTATTAATCGTCAAATAATATCAGTTTTTATTGGTGAATAATGGATACATATTTTAAAATTTCATTCAATTTCTAACTGAATACGATCTCTTTGTTATTAAAGCAATCATTTTTATAAGATTTATTATTTAAATTATTAATTATAATTTACCTTTCATGTTTATCTTCAATAAAAAATAATTAAACAAGTTCAGAAAGGAGAAATAAATTTAATGCTCATATATTACAATAGATGGCAGGACAAAATAATCTTTATCCTGACATCTATAAAAAATTTCAAATTATTGTAATATAATTAATTTTTTTTTAATTTCTGTACCCCTGACATCTATAAAAAATTTCAAATTATTGTAATATAATTAATTTTTTTTTAATTTCTTCTTAAATAATTTTTATTATATTATAACGTTTTTATTTTTTCTTAAAAATTACTGGTAATAATAATAAATTTTTAATTTTGTTTATGAAAGTTGTTAATTTTTCGCCTTTAGCATTTTGCAGGAATAGGTAAATAGATTTTTTGCTTATGATCAGTAGATGGATCAGTATGATGCGTATATAAAATGCATTCAAAATATTAATTGGCAAATAAAAATATATTTTAATATATCAAACTCGTAATTACAAATATATAAACATATGGAAAATGTACAAGATTCATTCTAATTTCTTTGGCAATAACATATGCTTCAGTTTAGATTATTTCGTCGAAAAAACATGAATGGAAACTGTATTAACTGTGCTTGAAATCCTGGAGGTATAGGCATCTGAACGAAACTACTGGCAGATGCAACATGATCATATCCTTGATCTCTATTTTTCAATTCACCGTTTCCTTTGTCGGCAAATTTGCTTTGTTCGCTAGTATGATCTTTAAAGAAATCGGCCAATTTGAAAAAGTGTTTGCCACGAAATCCTGATTTACCCGAATCGAGAAATTTCAGATTAGAGAAGAAACCACCTTGTTGACCTGCAGAATCATATTCTTTCGCTTTGTCGTGAAAATCGCTTTTGGTATGATACGAAAACTTTCTTTCGTATCCCGTACCTTCGTCTATCTTACTTCCTCCTTTATCGTGAAGCTTTCCTTTATCTCTTCCTTGTCCAGTGAATTTTGCGTCAGATTTAATCTCACTTCGTCCATGTTGTTGATACTTGTCGGTGGCTTGATCGTCATATTTCGCTAAGGATCCTGATTTTCCTTTATCGTGAGCTCTTGCTCCGAATTTATCGTGAGTATGTTGTTTCTGAGCTACGACATCGTGCCCTTTGGCTGACTGTTGAATATGTTGAGCGTACACACCAACAACAGAAGACAGAAGTAAAATAAATATAATCTATAGTTAAAAAATAAAAATTATATATAATAAATGAAAGAATAAAACAGCTAGTTACGATCATGAAACTATTGAAGCTAGTATGCTTGCTACATTTGCTTCAACTCAACCAGTTAGCATTTTAAATAATGAGTTTTAAAATTAATTTTAAAATATATATATTTATATTTTCGTTTATGTCCGAAAATGGGTAAAATAAAACTATTATACAAGTACCTAATAAAACAACATTGCGTAAGGAATAAAACAATACTTACGTTTTTCATTTTGTGGTCAAAACCAAACTGCCACAACATTCATTTGCCAGTTGTTTAAATACGATTTTTCTTTGCTTAAAAATAAAAACAATAAAAAAAGAGATTATCTTTTTCAATTTGCAACAGGGATAATATCGGAATAGCTTAGAAAGAAGGATAAGAAATCGGAAACTTTCGGAGAAACATACCGAGAAAAAAGAAAAACTGAGACAGGTACAAACAGAACTTCCCGTTTCCCATAAAGTAGCCAAAACTGAAGCAGAACTAATGGATCCAGATTTATTGTGGTACAAAGGAGGGTGTTTCGAACCACGCGACCAGTAATATTGCAGTATTGTTGTATAAAATAAATTTTTAAAAAAGATGAAATGTATTTTTAATACACTTATTGCTCCATAAATGAAATAAATAAAATGAACAATTTTATGAGAAGGATTAAAAGAATGACATAATTATTTCCTATTGTCATTTTGTTTAACATAACTCATAAATTTATTATTGTTAAGAGAAAAGGATAATAACTTTTCTCTTTATCGCTTTAGATAAATAAAAATTAAATTAATATTTTTGCCTTTTAGAGCCATATTTAGGCTATTTTATGGAAAGTGTTGTCGTCTAAGCCAAACTGAAACTTAGGCATAGGATTCTGATCAATGATTAATATATAATCCTATAGCCTAACTCATAGATCTAGCACAGTGGTTCACAACCTTTTTTCTGTTGAGGAACACATTTTAATATTTTAAAATTTGGCAGCCGCCTAAATATTTTAAATAATAATTTAGATTTAACAACAAATTTTTATTATCTAAATATTTTAAATAATAATTTAGATTTAACAATAAATTTTTATTAACAATATTTTAAATAGTAATTTAAATTTAACAACAATTTTTTATTAATAGATTATTATATTTATTCTCTATTACATTCAAATTACAGACATACTCTATAACAGGATATTAAATGGTGACCCTTATTAAGTTATAACACCACCTGCGGATTTTGTCTTTTTAGATAAATTACAGTATTAATTCAATTTTCCTTAATTTTTAAATTATAAATAATGACAAAATTTTGGCTGTCGTAGAAATTAGAGGATTAAATTTTTCTAACAATACCCTTTTTAATACAGTAGTTTGATTGCAAAAGCGATATCCAGCCAATCATGTTTCAATATTAATTTATATGATTCATACAATTACATACATACAATTCATTCTTAATTTTTCGTGGCACACCATCAAAGGTTTGGTGGTTCAGAACCACTGGTCTAGCAGTTAGCATTCTTACACATTAAGTTATAAGAAATAAAAAACAGACAATGCAAGAGGGTTACTGAAGGTAGCCTAAGAAATCTGCTCTAATGCCAATGTAACATATTAATTTAGTTTGATGAGAGTTTATTTTAATTTTTTTAAGTGCAGTATGTCGGCTCATTTCAGCCAATGATGTGGATTTTCCATTAGATACTCAACTCCACTGGACCAAATAAGTGCTCCGCTCACTCTGCCGGAGGGTAAATATATACATATATGAAAAAAAATTAAAATTAAATTTAAATTTACTAAATTACCGTATATACAGTACTTAAATATAAGCTGACTCCCCACTTCAAAGTTTGAAAATTGGTAAAATGCAAAACCCATGTATAAGTCTATCCAGAATTTAGCACTTATTAAAATTTGATAAAAATCCAAAGTCCATTTCAAATATTGATGATGAAACTGACCTTAAAAAATTATTGGATCAAGCAGACCATCTCCAGTGCCAAAAAAGAAGAAAACTCGAATCTGATACTGAAAAAAGTAAACCCTACAAATATATCGCAAATAGCAAATTTCAAGGTGGAATTTAACAAAACTTTAATAGAAGTTGAACGTTTTGAAAGAAAATCTAAATTAAATGTTAGAGAGGCCAACTCTAAATATCCTGAAATTGTAAAAGATGCTACGCTTCTTGTTACAGCTCTGCCTCCAACACAGGTCAGCGTAGAGAGACTATTTTCTTCACTCCGTTTGATCAGAGCTGATCAGAGAACAGACAGCTGAACTTGCTGAGGCTGTTTTGTTT
>AYEL01078109.1:0-33053 GCA_000484575.1 Olivierus martensii
ACTTCCTCCTCTATCGTGAAGCTTTCCTTTATCTCTTCCTTGTCCAGTGAATTTTGCGTCAGATTTAATCTCACTTCGTCCATGTTGTTGATACTTGTCGGTGGCTTGATCGTCATATTTCGCTAAGGACCCTGATTTTCCTTTATCGTGAGCTCTTGCTCCGAATTTATCGTGAGTATGTTGTTTCTGAGCTACGACATCGTGCCCTTTGGCTGACTGTTGAATATGTTGAGCGTACACACCAACAACAGAAGACAGAAGTAAAATAAATATAATCTATAGTTAAAAAATAAAAATTATATATAATAAATGAAAGAATAAAACAGCTAGTTACGATCATGAAACTATTGAAGCTAGTATGCTTGCTACATTTGCTTCAACTCAACCAGTTAGCATTTTAAATAATGAGTTTTAAAATTAATTTTAAAATTCTTCATATTTTCGTTTATGTCCGAAAATGGGTAAAATAAAACTATTATACAAGTACCTAATAAAACAACATTGCGTAAGGAATAAAACAATACTTACGTTTTTCATTTTGTGGTCAAAACCAAACTGCCACAACATTCATTTGCCAGTTGTTTAAATACGATTTTTCTTTGCTTAAAAATAAAAACAATAAAAAAAGAGATTATCTTTTTCAATTTACAACAGGGATAATATCGGAATAGCTTAGAAAGAAGGATAAGAAATCGGAAACTTTCGGAGAAACATACCGAGAAAAAAGAAAAACTGAGACAGGTACAAACAGAACTTCCCGTTTCCCATAAAGTAGCCAAAACTGAAGCAGAACTAATGGATCCAGATTTATTGTGGTACAAAGGAGGGTGTTTCGAACCACGCGACCAGTAATATTGCAGTATTGTTGTATAAAATAAATTTTTAAAAAAGATGAAATGTATTTTTAATACACTTATTGCTCCATAAATGAAATAAATAAAATGAACAATTTTATGAGAAGGATTAAAAGAATGACATAATTATTTCCTATTGTCATTTTGTTTAACATAACTCATAAATTTATTATTGTTAAGAGAAAAGGATAATAACTTTTCTCTTTATCGCTTTAGATAAATAAAAATTAAATTAATATTTTAGGTATAACAACACCTATATAAATTATTTATATTGTTATTAATAAATAAATATAGTATATAAATGAAATACATAAAATTTTTAAGCAGCTTATTGAGGTTTGATAACTTTATTGTATTTTATAAGATTAAACTCGAATAATGCCATAATGTTCATTAATATTTGTATAATTAAAAAATTATTTTATGTTTTTATTGCTATTTTTTCGAAAAAGAATAATTTAAATTTATTTAATGATAAGGAACAGATTGTATATCATTAAGAATTTAAGTTTTTCTTATATTTAAATTCAGCTTGAGAAAATGTTTATTTGAGATGTCACGCATTAATTTATTTGTGAAAGTCACGCATAATTTAGTTTCGTTGAGATTTATCCGTAGTACCAAGTTCCTCACCCTAAGATAATGACTAATTTTAGAAAAATATCCATTTTGCATTAATTAGCTGATATTTAGAATATATTAGTGATTATACATAAACGTAACACTCCCCAAAAAAAAAAAAAAAAAAAATTGAGGTTTGATAACTTTATTGTATTTTATAAGATTAAACTCGAATAATGCCATAATGTTCATTAATATTTGTATAATTAAAAAATTATTTTATGTTTTTATTGCTATTTTTTCGAAAAAGAATAATTTAAATTTATTTAATGATAAGGAACAGATTGTATATCATTAAGAATTTTTTTCTTATATTTAAATTCAGCTTGAGAAAATGTTTATTTGAGATGTCACGCATTAATTTATTTGTGAAAGTCACGCATAATTTAGTTTCGTTGAGATTTATCCGAAGAACTGCATAAAAAATTAATTTTCTTTCAAATGATTGCAATATTTATAATAATTTGTAATAATTCATAATATAGCTATGAAATATTAGTTTTTTCTTAGTATAGAAGCAATTGAGGAAATCGTTAAATGTCTATGTACACGTGTTTCTTCTTATACCGAAAGAGGTTAACACCACATATTTTAAAGAGATTTATTGCATATATAAAGAAATTTCATAAAAACTGTTGTAAATTTTAACGATTTCCGTTCATATAGTTCTTTACAATAAAGAATTATATAAACTTTATTATAGCTGAATGTTAGGAAAAAAAATCATTGTATTGATATTTTCTTTCATACAGTAGTTACAAATCCACGAAAGATTGAATAATAAAACATAATCGATGAAATATAAAAATATAAGTTTCTATAAAGGGCCATTCCTAGGCATTATGCTACCTTTTTGCATTATTTTCCTGACCTTATGCTGCTCACAAAATGAACAACCGTTAGTAATGGCCCTATCCGAATATGTTAGATTATATTTAAAGATATACAGCTCTTTACTACTTACATAATAAAAACTAATTAGTTTGCATGATATTGTTGCATAAAACTAAAAATAACTTCAGATAATTTGAATATCTTGATAAATCTTGGGTGTTGGCTTTTATAAAGTATGAGAAAGTGAGAACAGAACAGATAGAAATCAATCAGATTATAAATATCACTTGTATATCTATTTACTGATAAATATCGTGCTGTGTTTTCCATGAACTGTAACGGAGTAATCGGACTGTAAAAAAAAAAAAAAAAAAAAAAATTTCCTCCTTCATTTTTATTGTTTTAGAAGTAAATTTTCTTGTACATTGTTCTTCTCGGTATTTACTAATGTACTGAATAGTTCCTATATAGATTGTTTATATAATATTTAAATAATAAAATAATAATATTACAAAAGTCGTTTTATTTATTTCGAATATATTACACTATTTATTTATTTTAAAATATAAATTAATTTTATATTTAGATAAAATCTGTAAACTGTTATCACAGTTGTTTCGCTTCGTTCGAAGTTATCGCTACAAACAAATTGTTTTTTTGAACATTAACTGTCGCTATCCCAATTCTGAAAATAAATATTATTGTTAAAAATAATTAAAATTTTCATTTAAATATTTAGGAATATTGTATATGTATATTTTAGAAATTTATTAAAATACTTACTTATTTAACATTTTTTCCATATTTAACCATAAATGCCTACAGGTATATATTTGAGCCCTCCTCCAATTCCACCAATTCCACCTGCTCCTCCTCCGTATTTCAGTCCACCTGCTCCAACAGCTCCGTGACCGTGTCCAGCATGTAAATGACCATAACCTCCTAAGCCATGTTTGCCATATTGTCCATGAGCTCCATAAAGTCCGTGTCCAAGATTTCCATACTTTCCTAGTCCTAAATTACCAAACTTCCCGTGAGCACCATGCTGACCTCCAAAACTTCCTCCAGCTCCTCCTGCATCATGAAGTCCAACTTGTTTATCGTATCCGTACGCTTTTTCGTAACCATAACCTTTATCACGAACGAAGCCTCCTTTATTTCCAAACTGCCCAAATTTACCATGCTGACCTCCATATAAACCTTTATCTCCAAATGAACCACCACCAAGCAATCCGACATTACCGTATCCTTTACTATCATGTACTCCATGTCCTCCATAATCTCCATAACCGAGACCTCCATAACCTTTTTGTAAATGGCCATGACCTCCATGCGCTCCGTAACCTCCATGTCCTCCAGATCCTACATATCCTCCGTGACTACCACCATAACCACCTAAACCGCCAATTCCTCCTAATCCTCCATATCCTCCTAATCCACCATAACCAATACCTTTAATACCTCCATAGCCACCTAATCCGCCATAACCAATACCTTTAGCACCTCCGTAACCACCTAATCCGCCATAACCAATACCTTTAGCACCTCCGTAACCACCTAATCCGCCATAACCAATGCCTTTTATACCTCCATATCCTCCTAAACCTCCATAACCCACATGTGGCAAGCCATAAACAAGCGTTTCTGACTCTTTAAGTTTTGTTTCCTCTTTAACTTCTTTAGCTGCAGCAAATACAATCCAAAGACACAGAAGTAAAATAATCTAAAAGTATAAAGAAATAAAATTAATGAAAATAAAAGCACTTACATTGGTAACAATGATACTACTCATATCGCCAACAACTCACATGGGGCTTCATGTTCCACCAGTTTGTGGCCAAAGCCATAATGAGATCTTGCAGCTTACAAGTCTTTTATACCGTGAAATTAAAAGGGAGGGTGAACGAAAGGAAGCAATAGGGAAGCGTTGGCGGGAGTCTGTAACGACTGTAAACTTCCACTACATTTATAATAACACAATTTCACCCGTTATCTCGATAGCACAGTTGGCTGTCCATTTGATTCTGAAATTTTCTGGTTTTGACCTGATTGTCTTTTCTCCTTAAAATTTTCAATTTTTAAATATACACTACATTCTTCACTAACGAATTAAACCATTATATAGCCTTTAAAATAAAATAAACCAAAGAAATTTTCTAATTATTTTTAATTTATTGTGATGTTATTGAACCGCGGTGTCTGAGATTTTTAATTGAATACCTAAACATAGTACTTTCGCTTCGTATGATCTAAAAATGGTTCCGTCATCTCGTTTATTAATATAATGACGGAAATTAACTTAATTTTTCAAAATAGGATAATTAAAACCAAACAAGAGATGCAATGATAAAAACTAACAATATTGCATAATCAATCGCATAAAAATTGTGTTATATAGAAACAAATTTTGACTGTTTATACTTATAAATAAATCATATTAGTGAATGATATTAATGTAAAAAATATTTCAATTTTAAAATATTTTTTCTAAACTGTGGGATAAATGTGATTAATAGCTTTTCCATTGTTAATCAGAATAGTTAAACTCGTTAATTTTGGGAAAATGACTCATTTCGAAGCATGAAAAAATTGCTAAAAGTCTAAAACAATAGCTATTTTATTATATCCATTGTTTAAGATATTAAATAACAATAGGCGTGGTATCATTTTGGTTCCTAAACTTGGCAATTATGGTGCTTGCATTTTCGTGGTTCGAATTTTAAAGCCTAAAATTGAACCCCAGTATATCCGAAAATTATTATAATTACAGTAGTTTATATTGAATTTTTATAGTTTTTTTTCTTTGTATTTTTTAATAACTCACAAAAATTTTATTAAATTTTCTTTATGCCATGCCTATTAAAAAAAGTGACTTTTGTTTTAGATATCTATTATCATTATTATTGTGCCATCTATGAGGGAAAAGGTGAATTAATGTGTATTTTATTGTAATATTTCTATTAAAAATATGTTAAATTTGACATATTTGATAAAAAATTATAATAGTTGAACATTGAAATATTGCTATTCTCACTTTTATAAGATTTAATTATATGAATGAAATAAAAGAAAAAATGGGTATTTTGGATCGCTATTGTTATAATTATTACTTACTTTTAGATAACAGATGGAAAAAAATCAGGACTTTAGCAACTTTATCGTCATTTTACGAATTAAATGATTTTCTCTAAATACCTCGTAGATGAACCTCTTCCATCAAATGACTCTTAACAAAGATAATTACAACTGAGATTGTTCTTTTAGAGGAAAATCTTTCGCATCGCTGCTTTGACAGAATCGTTTACTTCTTTTATTATCTTTGCCTTCATTTCGGATCAAATTTTGGACGTGGGCGAATAATTACACGCCTACAAGTCAGAAAAAAGGGATAGAAAATGACAAAAAGTATCAAACTTTCATTACTGTAGCTATTTAGCTTTTTTGAAGTCGACGATTAACGAGAGGTCAAGTTGAGGTTCTCAAGTCCTCTTTCTCCTAATCTATTCGAGAAAACTTCAACCCTTAGGCGAAGGTAGTAACAGATAATAAGAGTGATGAAGGCGTTACCCCGGTGCAACATATGAGTGGAGTTTAAAAAAGCTTGAGCAACGGGTGCACAAGTTCGACTTTTGGCTCTCTGCAATGAAGGGTTGGTTCTTTGCGGTAAGTTAGGTGAGAATATAAATATATACATATATGCATTCGTATACTATACAATTATAAGTTTCTTCTTTTGTATGTAATCGCGTTCCGATCATAAAAACCGATAAACTAGGACATTTAATTTTTTTTTTCGTCCTCTCTTTCGTTAATGTAATTCGAAATAAAATATTTATACAAGAGGTTTCACCTACTGTGTGATAGAATTTTTTTTATATTATTTCTTTTTCTCCGTTCGCAGGTGAAAGCCATACTGTGTTTGGTGTCATTGGTTGTTTCGCAGCGTGTAAAAATATGGGAAAATAGAGAAATATATGATCCGCTTAACTGGTATGGAAAAAAGCCTTGGAAATACTACAGTTATGGTTACGGAATTGGTTGGGGACTTAAAAAGCCGGGATACATGTACGAACAAGGATTTGGTTACATTAGAGCCTTAGGAAGAGATTTCTGTCGAAGACCTCCTCCGGATTGTTCTCCTAAAGATCCAAGACCCTTCATCTTTAGAGGAAGAAAGGAGCCTTATTTTGGATACATGCCTACACCCACTCTGTTTCCATTATTCAATTAATTGTTTCTTTTATGTATACAGCATATTTGTAAAATAAATTATTTATATTCATAATTTGCATTTTTGTATAAATTAATAAGATTTAAAACGTTATGAGAAACCTGTTGACTAAAGAATTTATCATGATCGAATTTTATTACATAACATTTTATCTAAAACAATTAACCTTGTTTTTGTAATTTTTGTATAATTAAAGTTTATTGACCAATCATTCCTACATTCTGCGTAATTTGGTTTCTTTAAATTTTTCGTGTTTTGGAAAATTATGCGTTATTAGCGTAGTTTTTAATACACTTATAAGACTGCTGTTTGTTCTGAATAAAATGTCCTCTTTTATTAGCAACTCTCATCAGTTTTCTTTTGTGACCTGGTTTGAACGATTGGTAAACTAATTCAATAATCTTGGTCATGCAATTGTCAAAATTAAAGCGACCTTTACGAAATAGCACAGCTGGAATTTTTAAATTCATAAATATGCTAATTATATCCATTTTCTGTGTTCGAGAAGAAAATTCCGTTTAAGTTTCCGTTTCTATGTCATTTTCTGCTTTCTGTTTCAGAAAATGTAGATTTCTACGTTAAACGTAATTCTACATTAAAAAGACATAAATTAATTTTATAAAAACGGAAAAGCCTTTGTGTTAAGATTATAATGGTTATTTTATATTAAAACTTTAAAAAAATATTTAAAAAACATTTGACTAGCTTAAAAAGATTTTGGAACATGAATGCATGAACTTTTAAACAGAATAAAAATTTAACTTTTCGTTCTTTTAACTTTTTTTTTTATTGAAGCATATAAACTGATAGTTAAAATTACTATTTACGCAATTAAAAATAGGCAATTACAAAACAAAACATATATATATATGAACTTGTACTTAGCAGAAGGTCATAATGCAATTCAAGAAGGTCAAAAAGCTTGATAACTTGATAACACCTACAAAAATTAATTAAGATCACAAAGCTGTGAATATACGCATTTTTCGACCTAAACTAAAACAAATCTCACAGTCACCAATCAAACGAAAGTAGGTTGCTTAGACAAACATGTTTTCTTATGAACCCCCGGAAGTGGGCACGAAAATGAGATCGTATTTCTGACGTCACATCCTCTACTGACCCATTTACTGATTATTTACAGAAATTCTCTTCCCCAGAAGTAATTGCAACATTCAAGTTACTCAACGACTAACTGAGACTATATAACACTTAACTCCTTCATTTTTGGACATTTCCTAAATTTCAAAAATCGTTTCTACAATGAAATTTGTAAGTATAACGTTTATCTCGAATGGATTTTTCTTGGATTTGGTTTATTTTAAAGGCGTAAACATTTTTTTTTTTTTGCAGTTAGTTTTTGCAGCGGTTTTGGTGATTGCCACGGCTCAACCCCTCGACGATTATGTAGAAAGTCTGGCTTATGCCGAAAGCAGACCCATATATTCCGCTGATGGTTCTAGAGGTTTCGGTCATAAAATGGAGATAGACACCCGAAGCCCTGAAGGTAATGGTAACTTGAAAGTAGAAGAAACTCACGTGGTGATGAGTCGCCGATTGCATCCCGACGAAGCTGAATCTCATATGGAAAAATTGATCGGTTCTATGAGCGGAATGCGCAGAGGTTTCCATGATTTTGTTAGAGATCTTGGTTTCTAAAAATCGATTTCTCCATTTATTTATATATCTATTTATTTATTTATTTAAATATTTGGCACAATTTAAGTATTCGTCGATTGTCTTTTCCTTGTTTAAGATTTGTTTTGATATAAAAATTGTCTTATAAAATTATGTAAATTAATAATTGAAAATAAAATATTTTGCATTAATATAACTTGTATATGTATAATTTAATTTAATCGTGATTTAAAACAATTTAAAGATATTCTAAAAGATTATTACACAATACACAAAAATCGATTATGATATTTTTGTGATTTATTTAAAGATTTATTAGAAAATTATCCATAGGAGTTATCATAAAAAGAACGAATAACTAATTTTTTAAGAAGGAAAAACAAAATAATTCTGCAAAGTAAACATTTTATAGGTCATTTCAATTATCATAAAAAACAGTTCAAAAATCTGTTATGCATTGATAAATAATTTTTTTCAGTATTTTCTGTTAATGAATATACTTACAAAACTCTCAATAATTTGTTAAATATAACTAAAACTAACTAATAAAATAACGTGCTATAATCAGATATACTGTAGTTCTAGAAGAAAAGCACACTCAGAATATAATTGGATAGATGAATATTTAACTGATAAACAGATCTGGATCAAATAGGTTAGTAAAATATATCAAACACTGAATTATTTTCTAAAATTGCATATAATATGTGCAACAAAATTTGTTTGCTGCCCTATAAGAAGTTTTTTTTAAAACACACATTAAGGTCAGTGGCATATTGTGATGACATTGTGGCATTATCTGTTTCATTAAGTTTTAAATGATTAAAATCTAATGAAAAATTCTTGACAGACAATTATTAAATATGATATTGGTAATCCTAAACTTTAGAGCGCTAAAATTAATTACCTGAACATACTTTACAAACTTGTGCAGTGTTGCCGGATTTTCTGTTTTAATATTAAAATATAGGGAATTTTTATTTAAAATAATCCAATCATTTTATAAATAATATATTTAATTTTTCATTTTATAAAAAAATATTAGATATATTATACCATAATTTACTGCTCAGATAAATATCAGGGAACTAAAGTGCAGGATTACCCGTTATTAAATTACTATTATGAAATTATCATTTTCTAGAATTACTTGTTCATCATCTGATTCTTAAAACACAAGAAATATGGCGGTCATCACTAATATGATCCTGTTTAACACACTATATTTTTACTTTTTAAGAGTTTAAACTTGTTTTAAAAGAAATATATATAAATTTTCCTATCACGAATTGCGAAACTCGCCATTAAATTTTCCTAAATAGAAAGGGAACAAAATAATGAAAAATTGGGTGGACTAAAAGTTAGTAAATCCCACATGACTATACCTTACGGTGTAACAATCTGTGCCACATAACAATGGACGTAATATCAATTGAAGAGGGTGTAACATTGATCTTTGACCCGTAACACGTTTAAACGTGAAGCACCTACACCTAATCTACCTTATGGTTCGAAAGAAGGTCGTGTCAATCACCAACGAAGACAAAAGCTATCCTCAGATTAATGAAAGTTCTACCAGGCACCGATTTTTCTTAAGGGAATAAATAACGAATGGAGTTGTTAAGATAATAATAAAACGACAATTATATATTGTATTGCCAGATAAATTGTCATTTCTGAAGATTTGTTACAAATTAATCTGGCTAGAGATTTCTATCTACAAAAAATTGACAAAATGATTTAAGATTTCTTTAAAAATTTCTCTAAAATCTGGTTTAATTAAAATTTTTACACTTTGTAAGTATTGTCAATCGCATTATGTTACGAAAATGAGAAGGAAAAATGTTTTAATTAGCCTTTAATAAAATGCATTTCTAAGAAAGTTTGCAGACATCTTAATAATTACTTAATAAACAAACAATTTTAGATTGATTAAGATAAAACCGGAGCTGGATAAACGAGGTTCAGTTTGTGCCTATAGTCATAATGCACCAACAAAAGAATTTTAAACCCATTTTATGTAAATGTCAACCCTCCCATAAAGATTATTACCACACCTTCGCTTTGCCCTGCTTTTTCGTAGCTGGCATCTAGGGTGGAGCGGATAAAAATAATATAGAACACGCATAACCATATTGATTCTTCTTCGAGTATCAAACAATTTTTTTTTTACTTTCTTGACTATTTTTGTCGAATTTACTCCCATCTTTGTACTAATACAGAAATATTTTCCTGTTCGATTAGTACCATAAAATAATTGATCAATAACCATCAATGTCAACAACCAACAAAAATGTAAAGTTACAAAAGTCACCAGAAATTTCCATTTACCACAAATTTTGCTGATGATATTCTTAAAATTTTTAAATTATTTTAAATAACGTCTTAGTTATTATTAAAAATATTTATAATATTGAAGTATAATGTGAATAAAAATGTAAAGTTACAAAAGTCACAAGAAATTTCCATTTATCACAAATTTTGCTGATGATATTCTTAAAATTTTTAAAATATTTTAAATAACGTCTTAGTTATTATTAAAAATATTTATAATATTGAAGTATAATGTGTCTCCATCTCGTGACAATTAATTAAACTATTAATATGTTTCTTTTTTAAATTTTGTTTTAGCTTTCTTAAGTGAGTCATTCCATCGTTACAAGTTAATTTCGTATTATTTAACTTGACTTTTACATATGAAATGAGTTTATGATGATAAAGAGATGTAGTTCACTCTCACATTAGAAATTTGAAGTTGAATATTTTATGATAGTCATCTTCTGTGCATTGCATCAGTTTCTCCGAAAGCATATCTAGTACTGTTTTCAAAACTACCACACCCAACCCTAGCACAGAATTTAGTACGCCCTGAACCCTATAGTTTTCTGCTCCTCCCTTTCATTGTCACGACCCCTGACAGTTGAAGGGTCAGTTTGTTTGTTCTCAATAGAATGACCCTGTTGGATCTATACGCCAGAGTTTTAAATCCCTTTCCTATATAAGTACATGCAAGATTCAGAAATTCAGCAGATTCTACAGAATCTAACATAATGTACAAGGTACGTATCCAGCTATGGCTTTCTTAACCCAAGAGTTGTTTATATTTTAACACTGCCATTTTTTATTGCAGCAAAGTATAATTTTGGTAGTTGTCTTTATCTTCGCGGTCTTAGCCGAAGAGAAATCAAAAACTGAAAGTAAAGAAGAAACATTACAAAATGCAGAAACTTATCCAGCTCCAGTTTATGCATCGAATTACGCTGGTCACGGGTTTGGAGATTTTGGTTACATGAAAAAAGGATACGGAGAATTCGGGTATGCCGGTTATGGCGACTTGGGAAGATACAAAGATGGCGGGTATGGTGCTTACGGACGTCATCTTTATGGTGGTTACAAAGATTACGATCGTTACGGAGGTTTCGGAGGAGCTGTGGATCGTTACAGAGATGTCGACGCTTACGCTCGTAACAAAGGAGTCGGTTACGAACGAGCATACGCCTACGACAAAAAAGCTGGATTCAGAAATCATGCTGGCGATAAGGCTGCTTATAGCGATCATTATGGTCGTCATGGCAGACTCGGAGAACTTGGTGCCAGCAGTTATGGTGCTGCAGGCTTCGATCATTATTTGGCTCGCGATAAATATGGCGATTATGGTCACGGACTTTACGGACGCCATGTTGGTGATTACGGCCGTTCTGGACATACATCTATGTACTTTAACGCACCCGGTTATGGTTACCATTACTGATCAGGTAAGTTTATTAGAATAGCTTTAAAAAAGCATAATTTTTTAAAATTAATTCTAATTTTTTGCTTTTAGAACGGAAGAATTCGTGAAACATGTGAAACATTCCAAAGCAGAAAATCGTGAATTTTAATATTTGTTATATGTAATTATTTATTGTGAATAATAAAAAATAGCCAAAGCAGTAATATTTGTACTGTTTATTTTTAATAACTCGCATTAACAAATTTTAAATACTTTAATTTTTCGTAAACTGGAAATTTTTTTATAAAGACTTTTTGTTAATAAAAATACTTTCGTAAATCGAAAATACAATTCTTCTTATTTTAAATAGTAAGATTTTTATGTGCGATGAATATTAATAAACCGCTCCTGCACACGAAAACCAGAGTTGTTCCATATTATTACATATTAAATCTGCATTGGTGTCAAATTGATAATTAGGAAATTAAAATTATTAATGCATTCTGGGATAAGAAAACTTAAAATATTTCTTAAAATTCTTGCCTATTATTGATTTTAAAATTTTGATAAATTTTTTATGGCCCATCCATGCAGCGATATGTTATATGCCTGAAATATAAGAATTCTATAGTGCTATATATCCAGGACCTTTCAGAGAAAATCCAAGGCTCGGGACAACTAATATTTTTGTGGCTCTTCAAAATGACAAAATTGACAAATATAGGCCTACAATGTAAGTGTACAAGAAAAGCGAAACATTGATAGAGAACTTCAAATTTTGGCAAAAACTAAAGCTCGAACAGTATAAAAATATACAAATATATTTTTTCTAACATATTGAGTTATAAATTGAGGTCCGGGGCAGCCGCGCCTGTTGCCCCCTCTGATAGCCCCTGAATACAACTATTTACTTTCTGAGAATTTTGATAGATATAAAGATAAATAAGATATAAAGTTTATATATCTTATTTATCAGTGATTTTTATATTTTTAAAAGAATGTTTATTAACTAGCTGAAAAGTAAAAAAAAAAAAAATCTTTATGAAAACTCGTGATCTTGTCCTATACGCAAAATAAATGATCAATTTAATATGTAAAAATATGCTGAACACGATACAAAAAATGTCTCTCTAATTTGATTCTAATGGTAACTTGAATTTATATGTTTTTCAGTGGTTTTACACTTAATCAAGTTCAAAGTTTGCAAATAATAATAATACTTATAGTAATAGATCGCATTCCCTGCCCAAAATAATAATATTGAGTTTATAAAGTTTATCTAATACAACAGTAGTACAGTATATATGTGGTGACGTCGCTCTTCCCACATCTACGGATTGATATTTATTAATAAAGACATGAGAGAAAATGAAAAGTTTCAAAAAGCAAAGAACATGATGGCCAATAACTCATGTTGCCAACTGAATAAATAAAAAAATATAAATTAATAATAATTAAAATAGGTTATATTTCATTATACTGTACTACTGTATACTAATGCTCACAAAACTTTTAATGAATAACTTCAGGGATAATTAATGAATGTTTTTCAGGAAGACATTTTATAAGAGGATATTCATTTTCATAATTTCATATTCAAAGAAACTTTTCAATTTTTAGAAAATTAATATCAATAAACGTTCATTTCTCATTTCTCGCTGTTCTTAAAAAAGAAAAATATTCTCTGCTGTTATTTTCTTTAATTTTTTTTTAATTTTTAATAGCGGTATTTAAAAATACGAATAAAATTTATCTTTTCCTTTTAAATCTTTATCTGAAATTAGGCTACAAACCTATTTTCTCCACTAGAATTGGAGTAATTAACAAAGGAATATTTTAAAAGCTTTTTAAAATATTCCTCTCATGAGAGATTTTCTTTCACCATTGATGGCTTCATTTTGCGCACTAGCATCTTAATAAGGACTAGAAATTACTCGCTCATATAAATGAGCGGAAATATAATTTTTTAATATTGTATATAACGACGAAAAACAGTTCCGAATTCGTGTAGGGAATCCATCGATGAGGGAATCGTAGAATAGCATCCATTATTTTGGAGGAACTACAATTTCCATGTTATTTCTATTCTTTAATCTTTAAATTATTAATAACAACAAATAATTTGGGCTGTCACAGACATCCATCTTTCTAAAGATACCATATTTATAGAAATCGGTACAGTAGTTCAACCCTTTAATTTTTAAATTATTAATAACAAATAATTTGGGCTGTCGCAGACATCCAAAAATTAGACCTTTCTACGATACCCTATTTATAGAAATAGTAGTTCAACCGAAAAAGGGACATCCAGCCAGCCAGCCACGTTTGACTCTTAAAATATATGATAACGACTACACTTTCTTAAATTTTAACAAAGGGAACACTTTATTCAAAATAATAATAATTTGTTTCCTTCCACTGTGAGCATTAGTTTCTACTATCTGCACCATCTTATTATTATTAGCTATGCTCCCAAAATTACATTCAATAACTACTGATTTGATCCAATCTGTTCACATAATTGTTAGAAATTCTAAGTTTTTCAATGATACTGAATGGTGTTTAGTAACATAATTAGATCAATGCAGTCTCATTCATGCTCTAACTTGAAAATTTTTTTCTTATTTTTATGATACTTATCTTTATGCTATTTCATACACTAAATTTATATTAGAATAAAATATTAAGATAATTATAGCCTTCTGCTTATGTTGCATTGAGTTTCATCTGCTAATTATGCTACTGAATGTTTGTTTTTACAAGTGAATGGCCGATAAAATCAGTATTAAAGTTTATCTCTCTGATATCAGGATATCAAATATAGGCTCTCTTTGTGATCTATTGTGACAGATCACAAAGAGAGCTTGTAATTTACTAGTAGATAATAAGCTCTCCTTTTCTTAATGTCGAAAGTTTGAAAAAACTCTTATCCTAGTACTTTTGACTGATCTCCCATAGAGGAAGAAAAATTCTTCTAACTTGTAATTTACTAGTAGATAATAAGCTCTCCTTCTTTTCTTAATGTCGAAAGTTTGAAAAAAACTCTTATCCTAGTACTTTTGACTGATCTCCCATAGAGGAAGAAAAATTCTTCTTCTAGAACGTGGCTTGAGAATCATTTATATTTTATTTGGAATCCATTGCCTGTTCACTCAATAATGTAAGGACAAAACGAAGAATTAAAATTACTGTATATCTTATATAAATATTCAATTAATGGATATTAAATGTTGATGGCAAAGCAGTAACTTACCATTCTAGAAGACTGGATTCCATACCTCCAGTTTTACAGGTGGTGTCTGGATCCGGATGGTTGATCCTATTAATATGGGCATGGCTTTGTATCGTAAGATTCTCAATGAGTTTCAATTGTTCTTTTTGTCTAAAGCATTAAGTAACCTATTTCTAAACGGCTTTTCATGCAAATTTCAAAATTACATTGTGTTCATGTTTTACTCATTTTGCGCAATGTCAATATCCTTCAAAAACTGAAGTTACAACCTATGAATCGATCTTGAAAATCTAAAACACACGTGTCTATCTATGAAAATATAGTAGATTTAGATGGTTTATAGAAAATTTCCACATCATTTCTTTCCATCCAGCCATCCTTCTTAATGAAAGTTACCCATATGAAGATAATGCTGAATCTGAGTTTTTGACTATGAAGTATTTAAAACTCTTATTTTAATCTCATAATACACCATATGTTCGAGCAGAATCGGATGAAATCAGATATCACGTGTGATGTCTAGTCTTGCGATAATTCATATTTCTTTATTAGCTTAAGAGCCCACTCTTACAAAAATAAATTATTAGCGTATGACATTTGCAAATTCAAAAATTTTCATGTCAATGATGTTTTTAAATATAATCTGCAGTTTTAGGCTGAACTCACACGAACCACACCACAACCACAAAACGGTGATTACCGTGTGGTTGTGTTATGGTCGAAATGAACCATTCGCGAACTACTTATATGCGGAGTCGATAACGGACTGCGCGTATATATGTGCAATCCGTTACAGACTGCTGATTGACAGAAAGCGCTATCAGCAGCTAGTGTTCGAGTACTGAGTTACGCTCGACGACTGACGACCACAAGTTGCGACAGCCGTTGAAACAGACTTCAGTAGTCCGTCTGAGTTAGACTGTGTTTCTATATTAATTATAATTCACGACCGTCCACAAGCAACCACCGTTTTGTGGTCGCGGTGTAGTTCTGTTGTGGTACGTGTGAGTTTATTGTGACAGGGAATGAACAGGAACTTGTGAATGACACACACCAATATCCATTCTTACTCCCGTTTCCGTTCTCATTGTCCTTTATTTAATCCAGTTTAAATCTGTGTTTGACGGTCCGATTTTCTTTCCTTTGACCACCATAGTCTTTATAAATCTTGATAAAATACAATTGGCGAAAATGCTGTTGGATTTATGATTTACAAGCTTTATCATTAATAATTCCATAAAATATTTTCGAATGTGTTTACGTAGAAATATTCAACGATGTTGATTGAGACAGTTGGTTAATATCTTACACTTTGAATTTGAGAAAAATATCAACACAGTCATTTATAGTTACATCATTTTTTTTAATTATTTCATTAAAAGGATTAATTATATTTAAATCTATTATATGCTATTGAAAATAGATGCCCTAAATTTATCCAGCTTTTAATATATTATAATTGAATATTTATGTAAAATTTTGGTTCCGATATCCGGAAAAATATTATATTCAAATTCACAATTAAGAAAAATTAGTGCCGTTCAAACAGGAAATTTATAATCAGTGCGCCGTTTATTATAATACAATATATTAACTCATTTTTATCGATTTGCCATCTTAATATGTACAATACATACATGTATATGCATCGTGTAATGTGAGAAATGTATATATGATATCTTATTTAAATGATATTAATCTTTTTGAAAATCACTATATATAAGCCTTCTCGTATATATGCAGAGTTGTTTCTGAAAATAAATTTTGAAGTGGGGAATCGATTTAAATAAGAGGAAAAAAAATTAGGAAAGTTTACAGATTCATTGTAAATGCTTCATGCCAGAGGAGCGATATAACATTTCTTCCTAACAAAAATTATCCTATCGATTCTTTCGACTTGTTTTGTTAAAAATGGTTATGTATGACCACTGTCCGTCCAGCTTAGCCGCGACCATCGACGCAAGTACGCGTGCGCTAACTGAACGAGTCCAGTGACAAAATAGGGATGACAGCTTAGCACATGGATGTTTTCAAACGCAAGATAACTGAAATTGAATGGAAGTTTATTGCAATGTCGAATTCTAAATGGTTAGTTTCGACGTTGGAAATAAAATAAGTTCTGTTAAATATACTAATATTAATTCAATAACAAATATATAATCATACCATTTCTACCCGTCATATTAACTGCGACTCTCCCTTTCGCGTTTGGACTCATCTACCTTAGCTAGGCGAGGCTTTCGTGGACGGACAACACAGACATTTTTAGATATTTAAATATCGGATATTACACATACGATGGAAAATACATAAATCGGACGCGCTGCGTCCTCTGAGATATTAGCGCGTCCTATGGGTAGCGGCAGGTTCCGCAATATTTCTAAAAACGTCATTTTTTTTAATTTTATTAAAAATACATAATCGTGGGTGTTTATTTAAATACATCCAATAATAATTTATTGGGTTCTCCATAAAATAGTAAATGTAGAGAGATCTTTTTTGAGCGAACAAACATGGCTGACAATACGGTACATATTAAATGGAAATATGATTGTTGTTCAGAAATATCAGTACATAATTTGTCTTAATTACTTGGAAAATGCAGGATGATTAATATGGCTGACAATACGGTTCATATTAAATGGAAATATGATTGTTCAGAAATATCAGTACATAATTTGTCTTAATTACTTGGAAAATGCAGGATGATTATTTCGCCAATTTGATCAGCTTTCCACTTCTGTTAGTTGCAACAAAAATTTTGTTGTGCATTCGGATTTTATCATTTGAATATTTTTGTTGAAATTCGGAAATGGAAACTTACCATTTTTATATTTTCTGCTGAACACATTTCAATAAAATCTTAGAAACATGACGTGACACGATTACGTCCAGCGCTCTCTTTTAGCAACACAATACGAAGCACAGATTAGACACGTTTTGAATTTGTTAAAAGATAATTTAGGAAGGACTCTAGTTGAGCCATAGCACGCGGATCTATACATTAGAGAATTGAAGATTCGACGTCCACCGACTGATGTATAAAATATGAAATCGACAATTCCGTTGTATTAAAGTTTCACTCCAAAACTGAGCTATCAAGATGTTTTATTAGAATCTATCATATAATCAAAAAGTAAGAATATAATTTTGAGTCGACTGTCGCTTATCATATATCCGCGTGCTGATGCTCAACTAGAATCTTATCATAATTTAGTTAATTTTGGTAGATTAAAAATCTCTCTCAGAATTGCTTAAACTATCATTCAGAATTTTTATTCTACATTATAATTAAAAGCTTTCTCTAATAAAGTTGAATTTTTACCAATATATTTCAGTTATATTCACATAGATAAAAGTATCGTTCTAATGATTGTAAAATTATATTTATATTTAAAAAAATTTAAGACCATTATTACTGTTATTATTAGTCATTTATTGAAAATTGTGGCTTTTACATACAAATTACCAACAGTTTACCGTAGCACGCGGATCTATAGATTGGAGAATTGAAGATTCGACGTCCACCGACTGATGTATAAAATATGAATCGACAATTCCGTTGTATTAAAATTTCACTCCAAAACTATCTGAGCTATCAAGATGTTTTATTAGAATATCATATAATCAAAAAGTAAGAATATAATTTTGAGTCGACTGTCTCTTATCATATATCCGCATGCTGATGCTCAACTAGAATCTTATCATAATTTAGTTAATTTTGGTAGATTAAAAATCTCTCTCAGAATTGCTTAAACTATCATTCAGAATTTTTATTCTACATTATAATTAAAAGCTCTCTCTAATAAAGTTGAATTTTTACCAATATATTTCAGTTATATTCACATAGGTAAAAGTATCGTTCTAATGATTGTAAAATTATATTTAAAAAAATTTAAGACCACTATTATTATTAGTCATTTATTGAAAATTGTGGCTTTTACATACAAATTACCAACAGTTTACAAAAAAAATCATCAGTAGTTTACAAAATCGAACTACCAAAGTGATTTAATAGCATTATGAAAACAGCAGAATTTCATAGTAAAAAGATATCCCATTAGAAAACTGACCACATCCACTTTAGTACAAGAATTATTTAAAAAATATTACTGAAAAATTTTGTTTGCACTGTCTCTTTCAAATATAGAAAGGAACTAAATTTCCGGACTAGTACAAAATAAAGGCACAATTTATGTTTGGTCACATGAACCACAGAAAATAATACTTTCAAAATGCTTAACACTTAGATCACAAAATCTTATCTAACCAGAGATTTCCCAGCTAAATTCTTTATCTTATAAAATTGTAAATCTTAAATATGAAAATTTTTCTAAACACAATTATGGAATTCATTGACAAATGTTAACAAATAATAGATTCAATACAAAGTATATCAGTATTCTTAGGAATGTGAATCTGCGAAATCTCTGGATTAGCAAAAAATGAATTATATTGCCACAAGCACCGCAAAGTACTATTTGAAAATGATTACATGGCATGTTTTGGAAGTAATTGGTGAGCAGAATCTGGAAGATTGGTCCCAGGATATCAGCCCCATTAAGCAGCACTCTTTTCTTGGGCAATAACTAAATAAATAAATTATTATTATAAACAATGTTTAAAAACTAATTAGTAAAAAAATTTATAAAAATTAGTATATAAGAATTTACTCTATGATGACAGTATTTTGGTTTTGGTTAAATAATACTTGGTCTTACCCTATACAGACTTTCAAAATATTACATTTATATTATATCTGGATGTATTTTTGTCTAGAGAGAGATTATTTATAATTTTTATAAATAATCTCTCTAGACAAAAATTCATCCAGACACCACCTTTGCATTAGAGATGCATTTTTCAAAAAATATAATGCAATCTGAAATGAAAAATCAAAATAATAATGGTTTCCATAAATCATTGAAATATGGAAAATAGGAAACTGTCACTACTATTTTCAACACACAAAATTGCAAGACATCTGTAATAAGAACATTAACAACAAAGCTACTAAAGTAAAAAGTTTCCACCACAGTATAAAGAATAAAAAGATGTAATGCTATACATTTTTTCTGTTAACTAGCCAAATGGAAATAAAACTGAATAAAGTAACTTAATTTATTGAATCTCTAATTTCCAAGTAAAAAAATTTTTAGATAGAACTATTTTAAATAGAGCTATTTATAAAATTTTCATTGTGTCATATTGTATAATATTTGGTTGGATTAGCTGCAGTAAGAAAACATCAGGAATAATTAATCACTTTATTCACCATCTTTAGAAATTATCAAGATATTGGATTTTATTTGTATTTGTGTATTGTGATACCAGAAGTGGATGTGTGCACATGTATTGAAAGTGGCAAACAAACCATGTAATGCAATCTGTTGTGTTATAAAAGGAAAAAGATTTCCAGAATGACAAGTATGAAATTTTATGATTCAAAAGGTCAAAGAAATGAAAACTGAAGTGACTCAGGTCAATAGGATCTAGGTATATATATAAATTTTATATTTTTCATGTCATGTCATGAATATAAGAAAAAAGTAATAAAGCGAAATATTTTAGAACTTTTCGATCTAGGTATATATATAAATTTTATATTTTTCATGTCATGTCATGTCATGAATATAAGAAAAAAGTAATAAAGCGAAATATTTTAAAACTTTTCAGTAAGTAGTTTGAATTTTAATAAAACAACTGAAGTTGTTTATTAAAATTATGAAAAAAACATTTTCCATAATAAAAAAGAAGTCAAATTTAAAAATTGAAAAATAAAAACTCAAATTATCTTTAATTAAAAAATCTTTCAAAATTCAATGAATATTTAGTATTCATTGGGAATTATGTAAACAAATAAGATACTCAGTAAACTATTACTACTAATATTAATATTTATATGAATTATAAATGCCAAATATATTTCAATTTTAATATTCAAATTTTAAAAAAATTATCCAATTTTTTTTTTCCTGTTAACACAAGATTTTATAGAAGTACATTTGAGATATTAGAAACATAAGTTTTAACTTTTAGTATGTATTTAACTGCATTTTTTAGATTATTTATATTTGTAAAAAGACCAAATACCACCACACCCATATTAATTTTATTACTATTGGACAAATTTTCGTGACATTTTTGATAATTGGATTCTTTACAAATTTAAATCAAATTTATATTCTATAAAAAAAATTTAACAGTCTCTGAAATTGAATGTGAAGAAACATTTGTACAGAATAATTAAAAATATTACACACACAAAATATAAATATACACAAAATGTATTGACATTGTTATAATAAGATAATTTAATAAAACTAGTTTTCTTAGAAATTTGTAAAAATGACATTTTTGATAATTGAATTCTTTACAAATTTAAATAAATTTTTTTTATAGAATATAAATTTGAACAGTCCCTGAAATTGAATGTGAAGAAACATTTGTACAGAATAATTAAAAATATTACATACACAAAATATAAATACAGACAAAATATATTGACATTGTTATAATAAGATAATTTAATAAAACTAGTTTTCTTAGAAATTTGTAAAAATTGTGATTTCTGTAAGGATGTAAAAAAAGTAAAATGAAATAAATCTTGTGTTTGACAAGTGATACGACAACAATGCTAAGATTTCTATGGTCTTTTGTGTACTGCTTTGTATGACATACAATAGAGCTAATTTTATTCTAAAAATTGTTAATTAGCTTGTGTTTGACCAGTGATACGACAACAATGCTAAGATTTCTATGGTCTTGTGTACTGCTTTGTATGACATACAATAGAGCTAATTTTATTCTAAAAATTGTTAATTGTTTCTATATTTTATAAATTACACTAAAGGAATTGAGTTCCAAATTCGGTGCGTATTTTAAAATCAGTGGTTTTTAAAGCATCTTAAAATTAATGACTATCAAAGTTGAGCAGTAATTAATTTTTTCTTCAAAATACTATTTTTTTTTTTAAATCAGGGCATTTTACTATTGAAATGTAATAGAACTAGATACTCGCGAAAATATATTTAAAAAAAAAAAAATAGTATTTTGAAGAAATCAGGGCATTTTACTATTGAAATGTAATAGAACTAGATACTCGCAAAAATATATTTTATATACAGTGTTTTTAAAATAAAACTGATAAAACTCAAGTTATGACCAAATAAAATGTTAGTTATACAAATTCAATATTCACTTCACTAACTTTTTTGAAAAAGTTTCAGAATGCATAAGTTAATTTATTACTACACTTAAATGTTTTAGCAATAGAATCCATTAATATCTATTATTTATTACTAATAAAATTTTTACGATTGCTTTTCCTACATTCATTAATTTATAATGAATGAATATTTTAATAAAAAATATACACAGAAAATAAACAGAGCTATAAGAAGTTTTTAAATACTAAAAAGTTACTTCTCTACAAAATAGAAAATAGAATAAGATTCTTGAATTTCACAGTACTAATGTAAGTATGAATCATAACTTTAGTTACATACATACTGTCCGACCAGCTTAGCTATGACCATCAAAGCAAGTATGCATGCACTAACTGAACAAGTCCAGTGACAGAATAGGGATGACAGTTTCGTGCATGGATGTTTTCAAATGCAAGATAACTGAAGTTGAATGGATGTTTATTGTAATGTCGAATGCTAAATGATTAGTTTCAACGTTGGAAATATTTTATTGTAATGTCGAATGCTAAATGATTAGTTTCGACGTTGGAAATAATATATTTAATAGAACTTAATATATTAATAATTCAATAATTCCCACCTGTCATTATACCAACTGCAACTCTCCCTTTTGCATTTGGACTCATCCACCTTAACTAGGCATGGCTTTTGTGGACAGACAATAGTTATATTTCTTTAGTATTATTTAGTAGAATTTACTTTTAACTGTATAATTTTTCGTTCACTCTTACTGCTCTAATAGGAATTAGACTTCGTATATAAACTTCTTAGCACTAGTGAGCAGACCAAAAGTTTATTTACGAAATTTACTTTTAAATTTTCAATGGTTCATCAGTTCTAACTTACTAAACGTGTATTTGCATTTCTGATTATATATTTACTGGAAACTTGTGACTTTTGTTCTTTCTTTGAATTAAATTTTTTTCAATATTTTTATTAATAGTACTCTCAAATAGTGTTCATTGGAAGATGAGCATATTCCATATCTGAAAACACCATGATCACATCTCTGTTTAAATATCAAGTTAAATCTGAAGTATTTACATCAAAAAATGAAAATAAAAACTATTCGGAACTGAATTAGGAACAAGTGAAAATGTATAATAAAGTAAAATAAATTCTCAGTGTAAAATCTAAATAAAGGAGAAAAATAAGTTTGAACCATAAAGTTAAAAGTACTTTTGATAAAAATTATCTTCAGTTAATTACAGTCATGTTGCACAGGAACAAAATTCAAAATTACAAAGAATGGGATAATTTTTATTCATATGATAAGGGACAGCAAAATTAAATAAGGGATATGTCCAGGGAGGATAGCCAATCTACAATATCTAGCTGCCTCATGGATTTGATAGTCCACCAGGAAATAGTTTGCTTGGAGAGTCTTGACAAATGGTAGATAGTCTGAGCATGAAGAACAGTTACAATTTGGAGTAATTGCATGGTATCACTTATTCATGAAGTAACATCTGGTTTGTTCCAAATGTGTTAAAGATTGATCATTATCTCCTAGAAAGGCTGAAGCCAGGAGGCCTTAAAGTGGGATCTTGAATAAGAAAACTATTTATGGAAGGGTTTTTGTTCGATATTTCCCATTACATCTTCCATAAGCCTGTTAGGAACAGTGGGATCAAAGCACATTTTCCAGAATGGTGTCTTGAAGATAATCTTGGAGGAAGGCTATTAATAATGCAGTACAGTAAAGATGAGTTATTGGCAATTTTTGAAAAATGATGGGAAGGCTGCTTCCTAAAAATTTCTAAGATAATATACATGACTAAATAATTACACAAAATATTTTAAATGTAATAGTAAAATGAGAATTAAACTCCAATGATGCAGAGAGCTATCTGAGTGACTTTAATACTATATTAATTTATGGTCTTATTCACTATATAATTGCATTTAACATTTTCAAAGCCTGAAGTTCCACATATATTCATATAAAGGAACCACTATTATTGTCAATGGAGTGGATAGATATTCTACATCAAGGTGATGAATCATTTGTGAGCCATGAAAGAATAGAAAAAATAAAAATACAAGCCTATGTTTCACTAATACTATATTAATTTATGGTCTTATTCACTATATCATTGCATTTAACATTTTCAAAGCCTGAAGTTCCACATATATTCATATAAAGGAACCACTATTATTGTCAATGGAGTGGATAGATATTCTACATCAAGGTGATGAATCATTTGTGAGCCATGAAAGAATAGAAAAAATAAAAATACAAGCCTATGCTGATAAAGAAAAATTTCAGCTTAATGGGATAAAAATTTAGTCTGATATTTTGGTACAATTTTACATTATTGCCACATGAATGAAAGTGGGACTGACTGAAAGAGGATTACGGAAAAATTTTCCAGAAGGACTGCACTTCTATCTGGAACAGACATAAAAAAAAAATGAATAATAAAATTAAAATACAAATGAAAGTAGGATCAATCAAAAGAAGATGATTGAAAGAGGATTAGGGAAAAATTTTCCAGAAGGACTGCACTTCTATCTGGAGCAGACATCAAAAAAATGAATAATAAAATTAAAATACAAATGAAAGTAGGATCAATCAAAAGAAGATAATGAATAGGAAAACTTCCCACACTTCTATGTGGTAGGTCAAGAAAACGAATAATGAAATTGAAGTATTTCCCCCCATATGTAGTATCTAAATTGTGTGAGCTGCCATTTTAAAAAGTTTTGAAAGCCAAGCTAAATTTTTGGAATGAATCTTTAGCACAATGGAATTACCAATTCACACTTAATTGACAGTGAGTGGGAGGAAAAAGCTTCAATTTCAATACTTTATCTTTTGGAAAAATTATACATCAGAAACTTCAAGATTTGGTCTCTCATTGATTGATGATTTAAATGCAAATCAAAAATTCCTTTGTATTAAACAGTCAAATTTTATCTTTTGGAAAAATTATACATCAGAAACTTCAAGATTTTGTCTCTCATTGATTGATGATTTAAATGCAAATCAAAAATTCCTTTGTATTAAACAGTCATTCCAAAAATTTAGCTCCGCTTTCAAAACTTAACATGGCAACACACACCAGGTATTACATATTGGGAAGTACTTCAATTTCATTGTTCATTTTCTTGATCTACCACATAGAAGTGCAGTACTTTGGGATGTTTTCCTATTTAAGTTTTCATCCTCTTTTGATTCTACTTTCATTTGTATGGCAATAATGTAAAACTGTATTAATTTGTATTAAGCATTTTTGTCATGCTATGTGCTCAATTTTCCTATGCACCACTCTTGGCATTGTATGCTATAGTTTCACCACCCATTTTATCATTCCAGGATTTTCTAATGATCTATTCCATACTCTTGAAAATACACAAATTTACCTGAACCAAACTCTTATTAAAACAATTTTGGATATCTACCCCTCAGTAAACTACAAATGTCCAATTTACTGAGATAGATACCTGAAAGTGTTTTAATAAAAACTATTTTGGTTCAACATGCAAGAATGTTATGTTTATAACAAGCATATCTGTGTTTCAGTTAATTTATATTAACCAAACAAAGACTTGTTTTACTTCTAAAAATACATATCTATTCCTTCAGTATTGCTAGAATAATTACTATACAAAACTGAAAAATTAGTGCATAATGAAAAAATTGATAGAGAATTATAGTTGTATAGTTTAATTAGTGAGAACAATTCAAAACATCAACACTGAGCAAGAAGTATTGTATAAAATTAATCAAAATATTAATTGAACATTAATGCAATTCCATGAATTTAATTCTGGAACTGAAGGGTGCTATGAAGTTTAGTCAAAAACATTTTTCAAATGTATAAATATCTAATTGTTCTTATATAAATATGTTATTTTTATTTTTGTTAAACTAAAATTTTCCCAACTTTGTTTATGCTAATTATTCTTTTAGCACTAAATCCATTCTTCAGAAAATATTAAAGATGAATTCATTTTTTTCTAAATTTCAAATGAACACAATAGGCTGATAATCTAGATATTTGATATCTGCAAAATTCAAATTAAAACTGTTTTGTTTTTGTAATATGAACTTGAATGCATTTACTTAAGACTTAATCAGAGCTGAGATTTTAGATGAAAGATAATTTTAGCTTTTCGTTTATGGTTCTCTAAAAACTAAAAATATTAAAATTTTATTCTGTTCTTTCGTAAAAGTATTATTATTATAAGATTGAATTAATGAAGTATACAAATATCTAAAGCAACAAAATGGAAAGAAATTATATCAATAAAAACTGTTTTGAAAATAGAAATTGGTTAATGGAAAGAAAATTAGTTTTCATTATAATTCCAAATAAGCTCACATTAATATTATATCTGTGTGATGATAGTTTGTTAAATTTGTGATGTATTAAAAGATTCATTTTATATGTAATACAAATGATAATTTGAATTTATTTTTGAATAAATTATTCTGCACATTTTTTTAATAAGAATTAATGGGCTTATTTACAATGTTTTCATGAAAAAAAAATAGCCATTCTATAACTTATTTTAAATCTTATTCATTTGATATGCTTAAAAATTCATTTATTGTTACTTCAACTATTTAGAATAGCTTTTTATCCATGTATTTCTGTTTAATGCTAGAATTTTTAGCAAAACAAGAATTTTTTGCTTAATTTTACTTAAAATATACTTATTTAATAATCATCAGTAAGTTTACTAATAATTTTATTACAATCTTTAGAATTTCTTAAAATAGTTTTAAAAAATATTTGTTGATTCAAAGCTTGCCTGGTTTTTCATTTTTGCACGAAGTTCATTAGTTTAAAAATTTTCAAAAACAATATATATCCCAGATGCCCAAATTTTATGTTATGAGCCACACAGGAGAATCTAAAATTCAAGAGCCTAGTTTTTTCATGTTAGTCTTCATGAACTCAATTTATTTCACATATTTGCATTTATAAAAAAATAGCAAGCATATTTATAAATTTTTTTTTAAATTAAATAACTTATGCTTTGTATTAGCTGTTGATTATTCATAGAACTGCACTGAAGATACCAAACAGCCATATCTGGCTTCAATTTGGTCATGATGGCTACACAGTGAATCCTCATTTAATGTTACCACATTAGAGATTTTGCTATTATGTCATTATGTCATGAACAAAAAATACATTAAAAAAATTAAAGGTTTTTAAAGCAATGGAATGAAATAAAGTTCTATTTTCTTATCAAAAAGTTTCATAAATTAAATTAAATTTCAAAGGAAATATCCAAATAGAATAAAAACTGCCAAATTAATCCCTTGATATTTAACAAATTTTAATTAGAAAGAATTTATACTAATGTTAATAATCCATCTCTTAATTAAATACACTAATGATTACACAAAGAGTGACACTATCGAATTAATAAAACTCTAAAGAAACTGCTCTCAAAGGCTAAATCTTAAAAGTCTAATACACACAAGCACTTAAGTTGATTATTAAACTTAAGCAGTCCAGAAGTAAACGTTTTCGACCATAAGCGGTCCTCATCAGCTTTATACATAGGCATAACTTATAAAACAGAAATGTTTTCGACCATAAGCAGTCCTCATCAGCTTTATACATAGGCATAACTTTTAAAACAATCAACAGTTACAATAAATATTGCTGTTCTAGAACAGAACAAAATTCAAAACAATTTAAAACAAAAACTTTTTTTAAAATTTAAAAAATTTAAGATGTTAAAATAGGAGAAAAATTAAAAGCTCAATAAACATAAAAATTGATAACTCTCTAGGCTAAATAATATTATTACTCGCACTAATCGAAGCTTACCTGTGTTTTTATTTCATCTTAAAAGTAGTTTTGAAAATTGTTAAGTTTTTATAATTATTTCATAATAAAATAACCAATATAACAACATTAATTCTAAATACACCTAATTTTACTGGCCAAATTATATCCCTTGAAACTTTAATGGTAACTTTAATGATTTGAAAGAATTTAAAACTAATTTTAGTGCCATCTCATAATTAGAATTATTATTTTATTAAATCAATAAGTGGCGCCATCTATTAATTAATTAAACTAGAATTTTTAACCAATTTATCTGAAGAAAAATATCCGCCTTGGCCAGGGATCAAACTGGGGACTTCTGGGCTAACGTCCCAACGTCATACCACTAAACCACCGAGCGGATTGTTTCTTCAACATTAATTCTAAAAAACTTTCTGTTTATCTTCAATTGTTTTGTCAAGTATTGGTAATCATCTTGTCAACTTCGTCAATTTTCATTTCTACATTAACTTGTTTATTAGACTGCATTGGACTGAGTTTTGATCATATGCAAGTCACACATTACTGGAATGAAATATATGCAAAGGGACAACATGATTAAATATAAGCTTTGTATTATTTTTCTTATACATTTTATTTAGAAAAAGCATACTTTGTGTGTGGATGATTTATAGAATACTTTTTTTTTTCTCTTAGTACTTGAATTGACACTGACAGCTTTGTCATCTAATAATTACTATCATGTTCAATAATGAATGGAATGAATTGAAAGCATGATTTAAGCATAAATTTTAATTGTAGCAGTTATGTTAAGATTTTGGGAAAATTATTTTCTGAAACACTTTAGAATTTAAATGTGTCTGACTAGTTTTTAGTTCAGTCTGGAATGGAATGAATTGAAAGCATGATTTAAGTATAAATTTTAATTGTAGCAGTTATGTTAAGATTTTGGGAAAGAATTATTTTCTGAAACACTTTAGAATTTAAATGTGTCTGACTAGTTTTTAGTTCAGTCTATTCTCAATTATTTGTTAATAGTAATGTCATTCCAATCCTTATCACATATTGACTACACTTGTGGAAATCAGTCAGATTGTAAAGGAATAGGATACACAAATTGGGCTTGGGCACTTCATATAAATTTTCCAAAAGATGAGAGCTTAATTTGACCCAAGTCCTATGGTTAGAAAGTCAATGCATTTCCATGCAGCAAATTGATCATTGTCCTATTGCACTGTTTAAAACACATTTTATATACTTAGAAAATGTGTTGAACACTTATATCTTTTTTTTATCCAGGAAAAATAAGAAAATAGGACAAATAGAACCTAAACTGCCAAATTAATTAGTTCAGTCTATTCTCAATTATTTGTTAATAGTAATGTCATTCCAATCCTTATCACATATTGACTACACTTGTGGAAATCAGTCAGATTGTAAAGGAATAGGATACACAAATTGGGCTTGGGCACTTCATATAAATTTTCCAAAAGATGAGAGCTTAATTTGACCCAAGTCCTATGGTTAGAAAGTCAATGCATTTCCATGCAGCAAATCTGATCATTGTCCTATTGCACTGTTTAAAACACATTTTATATAATTATAAGTGTTCAACACATTTTCTATCTTTTTTTTTATCCAGGAAAAATAAGAAAATAGGACAAATAGAACCTAAACTGCCAAATTAATGCCTTGGTTATTTTTTAATGGAAATTTTAATTTGAAAGAATTTAAACTAACATTACTGCTATCTCATAATTAATAAATACATTAATGATTAAATAGTGACACCATGTATGAATAAATCAAATTCTAGTTTAACCATTACTCTGAAGAAAAAAACTACCTCATTCTGAGATCATGTCCTATTTAGATATTTCCATTAATCTGATTTCGTAAAAGTTTAAGATGGCTGTGCCAATTTGTGTTGCCTGGTTAGCACTGTTTAGGAGCTGTAGCTGGAAAGCTCTCAGGAATAATTGTCTTATTATCTGTGATTAAAAAAATAATCCTAAAATATTATCTGAAGTCAATCTGTTAGATGGCTTTGGTGATTTAGCAGTTACAATGGGACAATAATCCAAAGATATCCAGTTCAATTCTGAGATCATGTCCTATTTAGATATTTCCATTAATCTGATTTCGTAAAAGTTTAAGATGGCTGTGCCAATTTGTGTTGCCTGGTTAGCACTGTTTAGGAGCTGTAGCTGGAAAGCTCTCAGGAATAATTGTCTTATTATCTGTGATTAAAAAAATAATCCTAAATATTATCTGAAGAGTAAATCTGTTAGATTGCTTTGGTGATTTAGCAGTTACAATGGGACAATAATCCAAAGATATCCAGTTCAATTCTGGACTGAGGCAGTTTTTTTCTTCAGATATAAATTAAAAATTCTAGTTTAATTATTAATTCGATAGTTTTCTTAAAAGTCTAATACACACAAGCACTTAATAAGCAGTCCAGAAGTAATCAACTTAAGTTTAATAAGAAATGTTTTCGACCATAAGCGGTCCTCATCAGCTTTATACATAGGCATAACTTATAAAACAATCAACAGTTACAATAAATATTGCTGTTCTAGAACAGAACAAAATTCAAAACAATTTAAAACAAAAACTTTTTTAAAATTTAAAAAATTTAAGATATTAAAATAGAGGAGAAAAAATTAAAAGCTCAATAAACAAAAATTGATAACTCTCTAGGCTAATATAATTACTAAGCTATACGCTATTCTTACTCATCTCCGTTCTATTTATATTGCATTTGCTCATTTAATGCAAACTTCCAGGCTTTGGATATAGAAATCGATTGCCTCTCATTAAAGTGAGAAAGGGAGTGTTATTAATGAGAAGCAATCGATTTCTATATCCAAAGCCTGGAAGCTTGCATTAAATGAGCAAATGCAATCTAAGCTATATGTTGTTCTTACTCATCTCCATTCTGTTTATATTGCATTTGCTCATTTAATGCAAGCTTCCAGGCGAGGAGAAAAAATTAAAAGCTCAATAAACAAAAATTGATAACTCTCTAGGCTAATATAATTACTAAGCTATATGCTATTCTTACTCATCTCCATTCTGTTTATATTGCATTTGCTCATTTGATGCAAGCTTCCAGGCTTTGGATATAGAAATCGATTGCCTCTCATTAAAATGAAAAAGGGAGTGTTATTAATAAGAAGCAATCGATTTCTATATCCAAAGCCTGGAAGCTTGCATTAAATGAGCAAATGCAATATAAACAGATCATATTATTGTTGAGCTATTAATGGTGAGCTCTTGACAGTACTATATAAGTAAAAAGTTTATGATTAAAGATTTAACTGAGAAATAATGTTAAAAGTTTCCAATTGTTAATTTAACACAGTTTTTGAAATAATGAAATTAACTTATAAAACGAGGCGGAGCTTTGTTAGTAAGACTGGTTTATGCTTACAACTCTCATTAATCAAATATTTGCTCACACTAACTGAAAAACGGACATTATTCGAACTCGCACTAATCGAGGCCTACCTGTATTCAAGGGATTTTATATTGATATAAAAAGGTAAAATTAAAAAACAGCAATTTACGATAATTAATACAAGTAGTCCTTGACTTACAGTAGCATAGTTCAAACTAAACCCCATTGTAAGTCAATGGTTTTAAGTGGCAAAATTTATGGACTTGTTACTAATATTTACTAGGACAGTATATATTATCTTAGTAAACAAAAATACAAAATTACGAGAACTAGACAAAGAAAGAATGCTTTCCATATATTAGACCATTGAATCAGACTAAAATCCATGGAATTGCTTTGGCCAATCACAGAATTTACTAATTACATCATAGTCATAAATATTAGTAGTCATAAATCAAAGTGGTTCTAAGTCAAGGGCTACCTATATATATTGCTTGACATAAGATGTATACTTGATAAAAATTCTTGTCTAGAGTTTGATACACTATCATATTATTGTTGAGCTATTAATGGTGAGCTCTTGACAGTACTATATAAGTAAAAAGTTTAAGTTTATTTCTCAGTTAAATCTTTAATTATAATGTTAAAAGTTTCCAATTGTTAATTTAACACAGTTTTTGAAATAATGAAATTAGCAATGATACATGGATATATGTAGTTTCATGTAAAATATATTTTAAGTTTATTTGGATATTATATGTTTTTGCTTTTTTTAGAGAGTTTAAAAAGGCATTTTGTTCATTTTTTATAATTAAATGTGAATGATTTGCAAAAATTAGAGCACAGTATATATTTAAAATCATTATTTAATAAATTTACCTTCCTTGGTTGGCAATGGATTCTTTTCTTGAGTTTCTGCATGTTTCAGTTTTGCTGTATCGAATGATTCAATTCCTTGTAGTAATTTTTGTTGACCTTTTTCTTTTTCAATTTCTATTAAAAATTAATTTTTATTTTATATATGAAATGTTAAGATTAAAAATTTATACAAATTTAATGAACAAACAAGTATCAAATAGGCTATTAGAGAGATTTAGAAAAAAAAAGACCAATAAAATAGATGAATTTGTTAATCACAAAGAAATGGACACCACTTTTTAGATATCCTAAATATGACAATTTCAAACAAACTGATGAAGATTAGATAACTGAACAAATTTCATAGTACATTAATAATGTTAGAAGCCAGCAATTTAGAACACTGAAGGAACATTTTCAATAACTATATTAGGTTACCTTCAGTATTTGGTAATACAATTTTTTCTGCAGTATTTGCACGATGCAATTTTGTTTTGTCAAAGTGTTCTACATCATCCACCAAGTTTTGATGTATTTTCTCTTGTTGGACATCTAGGTTAAGTAGCAAGTCATTAGAGAACTCGTTCAATTTTAAGGAGACTTAAAAGTCCAATAAGTTTTCTGCAACATTCTGATAATTACTTAGGCATTAAATTAAAAAATTTTCTAAATCTAATTTTGTTCTTTTAAAATATTTTAATCT
>AYEL01078110.1:0-28144 GCA_000484575.1 Olivierus martensii
ATTAAAAAATTTTCTAAATCTAATTTTCTTTTAAAATATTTTAAAATTAATATTTAATTCATAAAATAGTAAAATCAAACTATAAATTAAATTCCTTTTTAAAAAGATAAATATTAAAATTATTATTCAAATGTCAGATTTATATTTAAATTAAATTTTACATAAAACTATTGTTATAGTGCCAGCTAGGGGAATTATTAATCCAAATTACTAAAGCAGCCAAATAATCCCTAGTAGATTTTAAAACTATTGATTATTTCTAAATTTAAACTATAGTGCCACCATCTATTGGATTTATATTTGGTCTAAGGTGGCACTCTTATTTGCTTATTAACTATATTATTTGCTGCCATCACCCAGCTCACATTTTCTATTAAAGCATGGTAGTAGATCTAAAAAACAAGCATTAGTTTTAATTAGGACATTAATAAACAATTGCTAAGATTTTCACTGTCACCAGCAGTGTCAACAAAACAAATGTTCTCACCACTCTGATTGGGTAAGACACATTTCTCCTTTGTATCCGTTCGCTTTAATGAGTTTCTTTTGAAGTTCCGAACCCCATTCAAGACATTCTGTTGAGCTTTTTCTTGAGCCACATCTTACAGTGAAAGGTATACAGAATATGTAAGATTAATTTGAATCTAAGTTTTTCACTATTTACCTTAGTGTTTATAACAAAATTTAATATTTTTTTAATAATATAATTTAATGAAAAATAAATAAGACAAAAAATTTACATGAAAAATATACTAACTCAGGTTATTACAGACTAAGAATAAATGCTTTATAACTACTGACTTCAAAACTATAGATATTCAATATTTTTACTATCTACAATACCTTCTGGTTTTGGCAGAGATACTTTCTCTTGTGTTTGAGTTGGGTTCAACTTAGAACGTTCAAAAGATTCTACATCTTCAATTAAACTGTTATGTACTTTTTCTTGCTGGACATCTAAGGCATGCATCATGCATTATTAAAATCAACATAAAAACAAAAATAAAATTAAACACTAAAGTTACAAAAAATAAAGTTTATGCAGTTTAAAATCATGCAATTACAGTATAATTTAGTAAATATAATATTCTCATGCAAAGTAAATTTTAAAAAAATATTTTAAATAAATATCCATAGCAAAACAGTTTTATAAAATAATGAAGAGAAATAAATTTGACAAATTTTATAAAAAACATTCAAGAAATCTCACATTTGCTGTCTTAATCTTTTAGCAATAATCTTAATGTTTCAATATTTTAAATACTAAAAACAGTTATATCAAATTTGCATTAATAAATCAGCTAACAAGCATTTTTGATTTAAGAAAATTAAGAAAACCAATATATTAAATATATTCATAAACAAAAATAGAAAAGTTGCAGTTATAAGAAGTCAGATAATCTGCTTCATTATCCTACTAATATGCTAGTTGTTCAGATAAAGTTTTTATTATGTAGTATCTAATACATAAATAACATTAGAACTCAGGCTTAGCTATGAATGCAATTAACTTTATATATACAGTCAATTCTCGTTATTTGTGGATTCTGTATTTGCGTATTTGACTATTTGTGAAAATTTATTTGTAACCACAAAATCATTATTGGCAGAGTTTTTACGCTTATTCGCAGACTCCTGCTGAGTGACGAAAATACTATTGCCCTCTCTCCCTCTCTCTCTGGAGAGAGAGAGAGAGAGAGAAAGGAAGAAGTTGTTACCAAATGTAGTCTCTGAATTGGTTTGCCAGAAAATTTCTCATTACCTATCCTTGCTCACTCCACAGACCGCAGGTAGGCCAAAAGTCTGTTCATATTATCCGCAGGCCCCATAGAAGAATGTGACCCTATGTTTGAATGCAGCCTCAAATTTAGGTGCCTAACTTCCTGCACATTTGCTCCTTATGCAAAAATTTTAGATCTGAGGCAAAGTGATGCAGACAAGGCTGATGCAATTTTCAATGAAATCAGAAAGAATGTGTCAGCTATCACATCAAACATCTTGCAACATCAAAAAACTATCAATTATGTAGTAAATAAAATCTATGTTTTTAAAAATTAAATAAAGATTACAGTAATTATAATATTGTATATAGTACTATACACTGCATCTATTGTAACTATTTGTAAATACTGTAATTCACATTAAATAAGGTGTCTTTAAACAGAAAAACACAAAAAAACAGTATGAAAATGTTGAAAAGAAAGGTTCTCAGGAACCTAACTATATTTTCCCATAGGCACAATGGTTCACTATTTACTAATTCAGTATTCATGAAGAATTTACAGAATATAACTACCACAAATAGTGAGAATCAACTATATATATGTTGAAAATCAGCAGTATCATATTGTAATTTAAAAATTAAAAAATGAAATATTAAATTTTAGTTCAGTTTACTTGTATTTGGACACTGCATAATAAAGAACTTTATCCTGCTAATGTGATATTTTATGTATTTTGTATTTGAAATGAAATTTCAAAGTACTAGTAATAACTAACATGGTTTTAAAATATGAAACATTTGGAAACTATGTTAAGTGGTAAAGTTTTATAAAGCAGATTTAGAAATGAATTTGATATTTTAGATGAAAATCAATTGAAATCATGTATAAACACAGCAAAAATAAAAATTGAAAAGCATTATTTGATCATATAAATATTGAACAAGTTTTAAAATGTCAAAGTGAATAGTTATTCAAATTTCATAATTTTTCTTCAAATTTTCTTAAAAACAATGAATGAAGCAAATATGCAAAATATAAAAAACATTAATTCCTATAACTATATGCTCAATTTAAATCACTAAAAAAGAACAATAAAGTTCTTTTTAAATATATATGATAGACTGAAAAGAACATTTTTGCTTTCTTCACTTAGAAGAATTACACAAAATATAAAAATTGAATATTCCAAAAGTTATTTATTAAAAAATACTTTACTGAAAATAAAAACTATATTATAGTTCCAATTAGATCATATTTTTGATTTAATTCCAACATTATATATTATATTATATAATGATGAGATATATCTATATCTCAATTCTAATATTGATATAAAAATTTTATTCATAAAACTTATGGCTAAATGCTGATTGTTTCAAAAATCATTAGATTACTCTGCTTAAATTTATGTAGTTATAATTATCTGTAGAAAATTCACTTCAGTTATAAGAATTAAAATGGTATACCAAGAGGCTACTTTAAATTTGTAACGTGATTTACTAATGAATTGCTATAATATTGTTATTAAATATCTATACCTTTGCAACTATAATACACCTGCAAAACAATTCCACAAACCTTAATATTGTAAATAAAATATATGATGAAACACACATGACTACTATTAATGTTCAAAATTGAAAAAATTTAAAATTCTACATAATTTTATAGACACAGAAAAGACAAAAATAATATGATGAAACACACATGACTACTATTAACGTTCAAAATTGAAAAAATTTAAAATTCTACATAATTTTATAGACACAGAAAAGACAAAAAGGTACACTAATTAGAACTCATTTTCAATCTAAAAATATAATCCTTGACCATCAAGTTTTTAAACATTAATTTATCACTAAATGATATTAAAATTTACAGTAATTTATATGCATTATATATATCTTATAAGATATGAAGATATATACTATTTTATAGGAGGAGTATTTTTTTATAACGTGAATTGAATATTCTTATATCTTTTTTTATATATCTAAGAATTTATATTTTATGTCAATATAGTACAGTGTTTCTCAATTAGGGTTCCACAGAACTTTAAGAGTTCCATTAGTTGCTAGAGTTCTACAAAAATTCACAATTGAAAAAAAAAATGCCAATTCGTGAATTTAGAGTTTATATTATTTTCTCTCAAGAGGATATTAAAAGAGTAAGTTAATAAGTTGGCCAAATAAACAGATCCACAGAAAAAATTCAGCAAGCATTGACAATTGCTATTGTATTATTACATTTACAATTTACTACTCACACCAACATGAGCTGTAGATATTTAGGTAAAAAGTTCTTTCAGACCTGAAAATTATTTCAAGAGTTTCTCCAAGATAAACAGTGAGAAAGGCTGATATAGTAGAAAGAATTAATGAATTCAAATTTTGAGATTTGATCAAAAAAATTAGGGCTCTATTGCATTCACAATCTAAAAAATTTATATTCCTAAGTTATTATATTTGGAATACAGTAGATTCCGCTAAATCGGAACATGTTGGGACTAAGTTCATCCATAAAACTACATCACGCTATTTTGAACACTTAACCCCCTCCCTTTCCTTCGTCATATTTCGTCACACTACACTTGACCCCCTGATCGTGACGTAACAAATTGGAAGACACCCTCCCCTTCGTCATATTTCGTCACACTACGCTTGATCCCCCTGATCGTGACGTAACAAATTGGAAGACACCCTCCCCTTCTATTTAAAACTTTTTTCTCCAATTTTACATAAAAAAATAGAAAATAAAATGCCAATGTAAAATTATTCCTATTACATATATTTTTTAACTTACAAATAAACTTTAGCAGAAGTGGATACAAATGTCTTAAAATTATATATCATATTTTATTTAAAAAATGTAGCTTCAAATATGTTGTTACATTACCATCTTTATTTTTTGAAAAATAAAACAAACGTCTACTTTCAAAATAAAACTAAAAATTAAAATTAAACTGCTCTCTTTGGTGTTTAAATAACTATTAAAACAAATTCTAAGCACACTAGCAGTCCAGTACTTTAACAATCATTCAATCTGAGCAAAGTTTTCGGCTTCTACGCCATCATCATCAGCTCTTACAAAGAGCTGATGGCGTAGAAGCTTCCAGTACAAATTAGTTATCATATAATCCATAAAATAATCGTTGTTACATACCTGCACTGTGTATGCTACTTCAAAACTGATATCTTAAGTGACCCGTTTTCCTTTAATCCCATTCAAATGTAACCTAAATGGCAGTTCTGTTATATTTGATGAGATTTGCTGGACTAGTTTATTCGGAAAACAGAAAAGAATTTCCTATATGCAAAATTGTATTCCACCAAATTTCATAGACCCATTAATTAAATTCTGTATACTTAAAAGTCTTCCTTTTGTTTTAGTATTGTCAGTGATGTGTGAGCTACAATAAGTTTCGTTTTCTTAGTTTGATTTGTTTTGGTTTATGATAGAGCAGGGCTGTCCAACCCACGGCCCAGCACTATAATGAATGTGGCCCACTTCTTTATAATATTGAGATTTTTATGCACTTTTTTAATTTTTTGAAATTCGCATGGCATTGTAACACTTTTTATTAAGTATTACAATGCCACATCATCAAATATCCCACTAATAAAAATAAATTTGTTTTATTTTTGTATTAAAAATAATCAAAAATATTGAGATTTTTATGCACTTTTTTAATTTTTTGAAATTTGCGTGACATTGTAACACTTTTTATTAAGTATTACAATGCCGAATCATCAAATATCCCACTAATAAAAATAAATTTGTTTTATTTTTGTATTAAAAATAATCAATTTAATGAAGTTTTTATTATTTAAATACTTATCTACATTTCTTATTTCCATTTTCTAAAATATTTCTTATTTCAGTGATTAATCTCTTGATCTGTTCAATGATTTTTAACCCTATAATGCCCAAATTATCTGTTTTCAGTAAAAAAACTTTTAATAAGAAAATCACATTCTGTACACATTTAATAAACACAATTTATTTTCAAAAATTTTTTGTTTGAGTACATAGAGTAAATAACCTAAGTGTTTCTTATTTGATACCGTGGGATGTAAAGGGTTAAGAAAAATTCTGAACGAATAGAAGTTAAAGATTATTATGGTATGACTTTTTGGCTTATTTGTCATGATGGATATCATATATAGTACATTATTTACTAACTTTAATCAAATAAAGATCAACTTACTAGACTGCTATATTTTCTGTATTATGTATATTTTCTGATGTGCTTATGTTGGAAATATTTACTAACTTTTTTGTTCAACAACTAGTGTTAGAATTAGTATATTTTATGTGTGGCCCAAGACAATTTTTTTCTTTGAATGCGGCCCAAGGAAGCCAAAAGGTTGGAACCCCGAGATTAGAGTGATAAATGAAACTGTTACATCATCAACATAGAGATTTTTATAAATTTTTAGGATTTAATTTTTAATCATAGTGATGTAAAATTATTGTATTTAACAATTTGTATACCATGATGTCACAATTTGCATGACTCCTACCTCCCCAACGTCATTTTTCGTAACAAATCTCCTACACCCTCTCTTCCCTAACAGCATGACATAGTTTATGGATGGACCCTAATGCATTTTGGCCCAATTAAGCAGCTGCCCCAATTAAACTAATAATAAATTCTAAAATAAAATATGTAATACAAAAGTAAATAAGTAGGTAAAAAAATAATAATTAGGTACCTATTTTAATGCTTTTATATAATACCTAATTATTAGCTTTTTATCAATCTCCTCTGACTTTGCCTTCAACACTAGGCTGCTGATATTCATGTCTCATCTAATAACTATAGAAAACCATTTGATCTAATACTACTTTGACTTCTGGATCCATCATGCTTTCTTTGGATGTTCCTGGAATTTCTTTCTGTAATGCACACTTCTCATGCAGTTGATTTTCTTATTGTAGAAAATGCTCTATGGTAGATTTTGGTACACCAGTTATATCAGCGCGTCTACGATAGCTTGTATTAAATGGCTGGCTTTTAATTTTATCCAGCAAAGTAATTTTACTTGAAAGTGTACAATCATTTCTTGGCATCTTGGCAAAGATTTAAAAATTTTAAATAAAATCAACACTGTAAATGAATATCACTAGTATAATCTATTAAACTACTACACTGCTCCATTTTTATAAAACAATAATTAAGCACTTCAAGTAGGGAAAGAAATAACACTCATTCTACAAATTTATTATAAAAGCACTTTCGGCTCTACCGAGCCCTCGTCAGTATAAAAACAACAAAAAAGTTTACAGTAGCTAAACAACAGTAAATAAACACAGTTTATATAATAATAATATAAACAATTTATTTACTGTTGTTTAGCTACTGTGAGCTTTTGTTTGTTGTTTTGATACTGACGAGGGCTCGGTAGAGCCGAAAGTGCTTTTATAATAATGAAATTTGTAGAATGAGAGTGTTATTTCTTTCCGTGCTTGAAGTGCTTAATGATTGTTTTTTTAATATCACTAGGTACAGTCTATAGTAACAGTAGACTCTTAAGCAGATGCTGATTGATATACTTTTGAAAAATCCCTAAAATATGTCAAAAATTGCTAAATTCCTTTCTGCTACTGTCCCAATTCAGTGAAAAGTTGTCCCAATTAAGCATTTAAATTATGTATTAGTTTATTAGTTTGATTTCTGTTTTTTGAGATTTGGCCCAAAAAAGTGGCTGCCCCAATTAACCGGTGGCCCTATTAATTGCAAATCAACTGTATTTCCTTTCGTTTTTAATATCCTGCTTCTATATAAATTTCACTAATAAAATGCCAATTCAGCCTAATGAATTCAGCACAAGAATATTCATTCTTTAATATGATTTAAGAGAGAATATATGAAAAAAGGAATGGCAAAATTCGCACCTTTAATAGTACAAATTACTAATTTAACCATATAAAAAGAAACCAAGAACATTTTTCATTAAATTTAAAGTTATACATCATATTATATTCTTAAAATTATATATTATTAATAAAATAATGCTAATTATTTTGTTTTTTGAAAAACAGTAATTACAATTTAATTCTTTGTTTTCACAATTTATGATCTTAAATATAAGAGAGAATTAACAAATTTTGAATAATGATTTAATTAACTCTTACAATACCACTTATAACTGAAGTAAGAGAAATAAGACTTTTCTAATTTTCTTTTGTTGTCGTCTTTCTGGCAATTTTAAGATCATGAACCTAAAGTATTCTTAACAACAGGTAACAATACTTACTCTTCTCATACATTAAACATTATAATCAACTTGATTTAAAATACACTAAATTTGGAAAAAATACTAGCTTGTATGTTTGGGTCAGTGTGTGTAGGAGAAATTCAAAAGATATTGAAACAAGTTTTTGCCAAGGGCTATGTACATTTTTTGAAAAAAATCAAAGTGATAGAGTGTGAGAGAGTAAAATTTCAACAATGTATTTCAATTCAAGCTCATAATATATCCCCAACTTTCATTTTAATTGAATTTATATTTTTCTTAGTGCTTTTAATTTGCCTTATCAAATTTATTATATAAAAAGATATAATGATCATATTTCAATATTTGCAAATTTTATATTTAAATAGAATATAGCTAATTCACCTTCTTTTGATGGTAAAGGATTCTTTTCTTCTGTTTTAATTTGCTTCATTTTAGAAGAATCAAATTGTGCCAGCTCATCTTTCATGGCAGCTGGAACTTTGGGAAGCTCTTCTTTGCTTGGACTAGACATTCCACCTTTAAACCAGTGTAAAATTTCCTACAAAATAAAATTTAAAATTAGATCAAGAAAAGATAAAATTTTCAATATTTTCATGACAAATTACTATTATTCTATCTTTTAAATTTCTTCTTTATAAATCTTTTTAAAAAGTGTAAATTAAAAAAAAAAAATTATATTGCTCTAGTAACAATTTTCTATAGGAAATAAGATTAAAAAATTCTAGAATAGCTCCAAAAATAAATGTTTAGCACAAAATATTGTGACATTTTTTTTTATTGAATTTATGAACTTTATTATACTGTAAACAACCATGCATATCTTGCTATTTTGAAAATTAAAAATTTATATTTTTACAAAAATTTAATTCCACAGAACTGATTTATAAAATATTCATTAAAAACTAAATGAAAATAAATTTATAAAGTTACAATATAAAAACTTTGGTAGATTTAATTATGTGAATTAATATTTCCTCAGTCATGATTTATAGAGTTTTATAGTATCTGGTTATTTCGTTAAAATTAACACATACAAATCAAAAAACAGCATTAAAAGATAAAACAGAAAATTAAAATGTATTTCAAATATTTTTCAGAATTTTGTCATTTATGTAATTTTATATTATTGTGTTATTTATATTTTATAAATTATTGCAGAATTAAAAATTTAATTAAGATAGCTAGCTAATTTTAATGTCAACTAAAAGAAATGCAGAAATAGAGTCAAAGTATTTGAAATTTGAAAAATAATAACTAAAAACTGTCAATAATTCAAGACAAGGCAATCTTTTCAGTAATTTCTACTTAATTTTTAGTCTAACAAATGTTTCGTTATTTAATTAAAAATTATTATTGGAAGGAAATGAATATAAGTAATCAGTCAATGAAGGAAATGGTTAACCATTCTAAATTAAATTTAAGAAATTTAATTCAATGATTACAACTTCAATTTCTGGAATTTATTGTTATTAAAACTTATTAATTACTAAGGAAATTTTATAGCTATTTTGAATTAGGATTTTGAATGTTTTTTTTATATCTATTCAATTTGTTTTCATAAATGTTTATACTAAATTTATTAGCATAAATATTCATTCAGAGTTAAGGTGAAAAATGAAGAGTTAACATTTAATATTGTAAACTAAGATCATCATCATTCTAAATAACATATTAATTTTGGATTTTATAATACCATGATAATTCGTAATATTTTTGGAACTTAACTATACATTAAAAATTAAATTTTTGCTGATTTAATTAAATTTGAATTTTTAATTAAAATAATTCTCAATGCTGACTTAAGACAAATATGTAATACAAATACAGTTCCCACCGCTTTATAAAATTGCTGCTTAATAAAATCAGCCGCTTTATGCAATCAATTTCAATACAGTACTTTTTAAAAAAGAAAATTCTAGACTATACTGTAGCAAAGCTAAATAATACTATACTGTAATCGATAGCAAAGCTATAAATAGTATGCGCAGTACAATAATGTTACAGTTTACGGGAAAAAGCCCATCTTTCTAATTTTCACCCCTTCAAAATCGTGTGACCGTTCTTGGACTGCTCCTCGTCCCATCTTTCTGATGTTTCACCCCTTCAAAATCGTGTTACCGTTCTTGGACTGCTCCTCGTTTGGATTTACTAGACAAAAATTAACGGTAATTTGTTAATTGACATTATAAAAGGAGCTTTGTTAGTAGACTGATCTGTGTTTACAACTCGCACTCGAATCTTTTCTCGCACTAACCGAATAACGGTATCAATTTTTTAAGTGTGAATCTTTTCTCGCACTAACCGAATAACGGTATCAATTTTTTAAGTCCATTTCTTGCGCTAACCGAATAACGGTATCAATTTTTTAAGTCGCGCTAACTGTATATTAAAATATAATATATTTCTCTGTATATTATTTGTTTTACTGATTTCTTTTTTTGTATAATTGAAGAGTGTGATCCCAAAATGTGTTCAGTCTGTTTTTGTTAATTTTCAGGAGAAGCAAAATATGAATTGAGAAAGTATTTCATATATAAATGATTATCTACTACCAGATATCTGTTTCTAATTCATATACATGCACTTCTTAGTAGAATCTTGAAATCAGTCATCATTAGTTTTTAAATACACAATGACTAAATAAAATGGTGTTAATGGAAACTTGCTAAGTCCAAGGACTAAATGTGTTTTCAATTACAGTTATTCTTCATTAGAGGAAGAACTAAATTTATTTTGATTTAAGTATTAAAACACAATCAATTCTCAGTATTTGCGGATTCCCTATTCACATATTCGATTATTCCTGAAAATGTATTTGTAACCACAAATTTGATTTTTGCAGCACTTTCACACTTATTTGTGGATTATCACTGATTGGTGAAAATACTGTTATAAATGTTACTCATGTAATCTCTGTTGTTCTGCCTGGAAAGTCTCATTACCTATCGATGCTCACTCCATAATTTGTTACTAGGCCAAAAGCCTGTTCTTATCATCTGCAGTTCCCACAGAATAATATGGTTCTATACTTAAACACAGCTTCAAATTTAGGTGCTTAACTTCTTCACATTTATTCTTTATGCCAAGATTTTTAAAAATCTGAGGCAAAAAGCGATGCAGACAATGCTGACACAGTTTTTCAATGCAATTCAGGAAGACCGTGTGTCAGCTGCCACGTCAAACAACAACCCATTAAAACTAAGATTTTATTTACTACATAGTTAGTGTTTTAAAAAATTAAATAAGATTACAGTAATTATAATACTGTATATAGTGCTGTAAGATACATTGAATAAGATGTCTTTAAACAGAAAAACACAGATAAAGCAAAGATGAAAACATTAAGAAGAAACGTTTGCAGGAACCTAACTCTATATTTCCATTGCCACAATGGTTCAGTATTCGCGAAGAATTTATAGAATGTAACTACTACAAATAACAAGAATTGGCTGTAGTAAAAATTAAATGTTTGAACTTCCCCATGAGTACATTGTACTCATGGAGAAGTTTAACTTAAACTTAGTACTTCATGGGGAAGTTCTGGAGCCTTCCCCATGAGTACATTAAAGACATGGGAAAGGCCCCAGAATATGTATTAATCATTCCAAATTAGGAACTACTAAAATTCAGAAAAATAACTTTCCTTTTAACAATAGAAAAGTCCCCAGAAACTTAAATTTTTAATGTTATGATTTCATTTCAAGAGCTTCTAACATGAAAATTAATAAACAATAAAACAATTTTATCTTTAATAAACATGACAAAAATTCCCACAACAAATTTATTGCCAACAGTAATAGCAGTTTGTTTTTTTACGCTCTGCTGTGGTCAGGATTAAAAAATGCTCTGCACATGTGCAACAGACTGAGCAAGTTTTCATCATTACTTCTCTCTGGACTGAGCAAGTTTTCAAAAGCAAAGCAGGATTCAAGTGTCCCGTACACGTCAATTGGCATTGTTTTGGGAACAAACTGGCCTTTAATAAGATAGATGACTGCAATAGGAGTATGTATTTGCAAATAAAAAAATCATAAAAATGGACTGAATGCATTTTTGGATCACACTCTTCAATTCCTGATGTTTTGATGTATATATATCAGGTGTTTTTCTTGAAACCGAACACTCTGATTTTTGGCATCGAGCCATCGGGTGTTTTTCTTGAAACCGAACACACTGATTTTTGGCATGGAGCCAATTTCTGATGCATCTATCACATCAGGAATCATTCGCTACAAAAATTTGTTTTATATTTTTAATTCTAATGATATTTATTTATTATTGCATCCAAGAAACAAAAAATGAAAAATATATATATATATATATAGAGCTTTTCTAATCGAATTTTTAATTCAAAGTTCACCAGTTCTTCGGTATTCCAACTGCAGCTGTTCGATTAGTCCATGTGAAATCACAAAACGAAGAGTGGGAGATGTAAAACAATAAAAGTAAAAAAACGGGAGAGTAACAGTAAAAGGGGTAATTATCGGCAATAATATTTTCAAAAATCCGAGTGAAAATACTGTTGCCGATAGTGTAATTAACATTTACAGTAATAATCACTTTAATCGGGGGCGACCGATGAAGACGAAATAAAAGCAGATGTTTTCGGTGCGTTACTTAGTTGATGCGAGAGCAGGGCACCAATGCTTGGGTTTTCTCCAAGATCTTGAATTTTACTTGGTCTTGGAATCTTGGTTTTCATTTCGAAAATTTTAGAAAATCGAAAATTTTTAAATTGTATCTGTACTACTACTTTATCTGTAAAATTAAACTAATTTAAATCGCATTACTATATTGTATTTTATAAGTCTCATTTTAATTATGTTGTCTGTGAACTGGAGTTTGAAAAAAGTGCAAAATTTTAGATCGCCGTTTTTTAAAATCAGCCGTTTAATAAAATCAAAACTATTCGGACAGAAGTGATTTTATAAAGCGGCAGGCACCAGTATTAGAATTAACACACAGTTAAGCTACAAAAATTTTATAAAATTCAAGTTGCACAAAGCATATCCTTAGATTCAAACTAATTTATATAGAATAAAATCTAACAACACAGTACAAAATATTCTTTTAAAAAAATGGCCTTGGTTATTTATAAATTATCTAGAATTGCAACTGAATTCTCAAAAAATATATATAAAATTATTACCATCAATAAATCCTTCAAGCAGGAAAAAATTTAATTATCCTCAGCTCTTTATAAAAAAAGCAGAGGGATATATCCTTAAAGGAAATATGTAAAGATGATCATTTCAAAACAATCTGATTTTGATTTATTTAGAAAGATTTTGCACAAAATATTTTTCCCAGAAAAATATTAGCTTGAAACTGAACTGTTCAATTGTTTTTATAATAGCTTGTAGTTTAATTTCTATTTCAATGAATTTGATTGTAATTTAATTGTTGATAAATTATAATCTGGGGAATTGCAATTAAACTTAATTTAAATAAAATATGAATTGTTCTTTTTATTTTTGTAGTTTTGTTTTTCCTGTCAATATAAAAAATAGGTAGAAATTTCTGCAGTTAAAACTTATCAAGCATGGAAAAAATGTCCATCCAGCTGATGTCTATTTAGACAAAAAAAAAAGGCCTAGTATATGATCCAGGGTTGCAGAGTCAGAGTAGGAGTTAGGGTGTCGGAGGTTTTCAGGTGGAGTCAGAGTTGGAATTTTAACCTGCCCGGAATCAGAGTCTGATCATTTGCCATCCAATTCTGCAATGTCTAAACTAAATCCTTTTACAAATATAAAAGTTGCCATCAATGCAAATCTTTCCATTGCAGAAACCCTTATATAACAATACTTCAACACTTTTTACTTAAGCACATTTAGAAAATTACTCCCCTACAACTCAAAATATATTCATTAATTCTTATAAATCCATACTAGGGACATACAATACACAAAATGCAATCATTGGGAAATACGTTGCTAAAATTAGCCATAAATGCAATTTTGCTAGTTTGCCAGGAAAGGGACAATATGCAGTCTATTTTTGATTTTAAATTGAATTAATTGGCAACAATTGAGTATTGTGTTGCAAACGTTCAGTTCTTGGATAAAAAAATGTTTTTAATCTTCAATAGAGGAATGTGAAAGAAAAACTTCATAGAATTTTTTTAGGTATATGTTAAGGAATGATTGATTTCTAGCAGCAGTTCAGCTCTGAGCAGGAAGTAAAATACACCTTTATCTCAACAGTAACTTTAAAAGTGTATTTTACTTCCTGCTCAAAGAGCTGAACTGTTGTAATTTAGAAGTACCGAGCAGTGTAACAATAGGATGGATTCGATTTCTAGCAGATTGTAGCAGGTTAGATTGCAAATTTTGTAGAGAGAGCAGAAGATACACAAAACCTTTAAATGCAGAAAAAGTTCAGAAAGTGAATCTGATATTGTTAAAGGAAAAAATGTTCTTGTTTTAACTAACAGTTCTTTATTAAATGAATGTTAAATTTTTTTCTTTATGTTTTGTGTTAAATTTTATAAGGAATATTATTAATAAGTTTATGTGGAATTAAAGAAAGTTATTTGTTTTGAATTGGCTTTTCAGAAATCTCTCTCTCAGTTTTTCAGGAACCTATCTACTGTGTTATAGGAGGGATACCTGTATTCTGAATTACTACTATATTAAAATTATTATTTGGCAAAAACATCCCATAAGTAAATGTAAATTTTTACTTATTACTACTCAATACAAAAAGAACAAGCACTTTTGGTTTAAAAAATGTGCTAACTTATAAATTGTTTATCTACTGAGGATTTATGTGCACATTAGGAACAGAATTTTTTTTTGTATTAAATAATATTTAAAACAACTAAATTCCTAGTTATTCTGAGCTGTTTTATTAGAAGTAGATAGCATATGAATCTTTATTATTTGGTATAACAATTCATATCTGCAATTTCACATACGTAGCCAAGCAATGGATTGACACTGCTATGATAGTTATTACAATCAATGGTGTTAATAGTAAAATCTTGATTATTGTAGTGATTATAGTATGTCATAATAATCTAAGATATAAGATAGACAAATTTAACTGTGCACTAATTAAACAAAAATACTAAATTCACAAAATAGAATAACTTCTGCAGTTTTTCAACTCTCCTTTAGAGCCATCAGGTCTAATTCCTAATGATGGCCCAACTATTCTATGTAGAAATATCATTTTGCCATACAGTTCAATTATTATAGAATTTGGATCCATTTGCTTTGTGTGTCCAATTGACATTAAATGTCAATTTAACCAGAATGTTGTAATAACATTATGATGATGAGGTGACATCTTATTGATATAACAATGAATAGCATTATCATACATCAATAGTATTTGTAATGTCAATAGTATTTGTAAAATTTGTAATGTTGTGATTATGATGTCATCTCAAATTCTGACAAAATTCTGAAGGATTTGAAATGTGTATTTTTGATGTGACTATAAAATGCCCACCTCCTGGCACATTCTTGAATTAGGATAGCCTATGCTATTCACAGGGTCATGGAAAGCCTCTGTGCAAAAATTGGCTCTGCTCAATGGTGTGGTAGCTTATATGGAATAGCCAGAAAAAAATTGCATTGTGTGTGTCTACATTTGAAATCCATTAGTTTTGTGTCCAGCTTTAACATCGATTTAAATAGTATATGTTATGATGATATATTGCACATCAATAACTGTTTTCTTGCATTATCCATTATTGTTATATCATGATAACAATCACATGGTATCACACTATCATCCTGAATTCAAATAAAACTGAAGAATTTAAATACATTTTTGTTGCAATTCTAAAATGAATTGCAACAAAAATGTATTCTTCCATACTAAGGTAATCTCAACCCAATGTAGTTTGTTCCTAATGTGGCTTAGGACAAATAGGGTAGGGAAAGAGAGAAACTAAGCACTATGCAGAAATAAACCTTTATTTCAGATAATAGCAAAGAGACAAACTAAGCACTATCAGTTGCAGAATGTCTACAGCTTTAGTAGTGTAGGGAAGGCCTATGTGGAATAAATATTGTAATATATATATATATATATAGAAAACAAAAAAAAATATCTATATAAGTAGTTAAGTGTAGCCACATAATTTCAAAGCAATCAGTAATAAAACAGCCATTTCTGCATTACCTCTGAATTTATTAAATCATTTTAAAACAAAGTTTAAAAACCAAAATATTTAATTTTACATATTAGAATATGGTCATATTTTGTAATAATGCAATATATAAAAATCATTTAAAAAGTAAGATTTTTATTAGATAAAATATAAGAACTAAAGGGCTAGAATGTTGACATTTTTATTCCATCCATAATATAGCCAACTTAAAGTTACTAACAATAAAAATACTATCACCAAAACACTAAACAGAAAATTATAAATATTGATATAATATAATAAATATCTAAGAATGAGATGATACTGAAAAAATTTCCTAAATTTCCTAATTTATGAACAATTGATTATTTCTGGAATCCATTAGAGATTTTACTGTTAATTCTATTTTATTATTAAATATTTACTAAAAGCATTAAAAAATATAATTTTATAGAAATTTTCAAATAGAACTAAGAAAATATTCTTAAACTGGAATTTATAAACATGTTATCGCTTTATATCTCAATTTAACATATCAAATCTTGATAAGTTATAAAAAATTTTTATTTAATTACAAATAAACATGAATCTTATTTATTTTAAAATATTTTTTTCTAAAAGATGATATAAAATTGCAGCTGCAGTATATCTTAAAATTACTGATGATAAAAGCTATTTCAATAACACAATTGAAATAAAAATAATAATAATATCACAAGTAGCTATGTCTTGACTCGTGTCCGACATAGCACTTTGACCCAGAGATACTCCGTGCCCACATTGATATACTATAACTTATTATTATTATTATTATTATTATTATCTTTTAAAATAAAAAATAGTAAATAACTTTAAGAGTGAAAGGAAACTGTTTCAAAAATGGTTCCATTTATTTTTAGTCAACTAGTAAAATTAAATACTTAATAGATTTAATCATTCTCAAATCTAATTCAGAATTGAAAACAGTTTGATCGCTTTTACATTAAAAGATCAATTTATTATGATAATTTATATTGGTGAATAATTTGCAATTTTTTTAGTTATTTCTTTCAAACTTAACATGAGAATAATTTTAAGTAATTAGAAATTTACTTTATTCAAAACAGCCATTGGATTTATATTGTTTGCTACTTAAAATGAAAGATTATATTTAAAATTTGTTGGCTATCATTAAAGCCTAATTATTTTGTATAATTTATGAAATTAGATATATAATTCTATTTTTTTTTTTTTTTTTTTTTTTTGTCTCTTGTCCATTGGGTCAATAGTCAAGGATACGTTTGTAGTATTCATGTTTTGTGATATCAATTTATCACAAGGCAAATTAAAATTTTGATAAATCTAATTTGCAATGTCATCTTTGTATTGATAGTTTGGCAAATAGATATTTTTATTCTAGCCATTAATATTAAACTATCCCTTTCAATTTTTAGCAACCTTCTTAACTATTATAGTTGTACTTCAATTAAAATATTTTTGATCTGAAGCCTATAATTATGGACAATAACTATTTTCCTGTTGAACGAATTATTATTATTATTATTATTATTATTATTATTATTATTATAAAGCAGTTACTTATGACCTGTTGACTATTGTTAGACAAAACTGTTCAATTTTTTTTCAACATATAATGAATATAAGCACAATACTAAGATTACATTTGTAAGATTTAAAAAATGCAATGTGGCAAATAATATTCAAAGAAACAAACAATGCACATGAAATTTTATTTTGAAAATTTAGAAAATTATTTTTTTGAAATAATATTCTTTACACATCAAATACAGAAGATAGACTTGAAGATAAATGAATATATTCTACATATAATGGAGTCTGATATATAATTTACTGACAATTAATGATGAAAAATACTTATCACTATCATAATCTAACATTCATGTGTAATTTTTTAAAAATTTTTCAAAATTTGAAAATAAATTGCATGTTTGTACAACATGCATTAAGCATATATGTCTGAGGTCACTATAGAGTAAAAAAAATACTGTTTGGCAAATATATTTACATATAAAAGCTTATATAAATCTATTGTATTGTTGGCTATATAATAGTGTAACACATATTTGCTGTGATGTAAATTAGATATGTAAGTACACTTATTATACATAACATTTATATATTTACTATAAAAATAATTATTGCCTACTTATAGTACAACATTGTTTTCAGTTTCACAGCATTTAACTTAATATCTCATTCTCAAATTTCTTGTGTATAATATTGCATTAGCATATCTGCAGAAGTTTATTTTGTGAAAAAGTAAATCATGGCTCCAAAGTGCCCCAATTCAGTCTTAGTGATGTCCTTCAGAGGAAAAGGAAAAATCATCATCTTTAATAAAAGGAGGTAGAGCTTTGTTAATAAGACTGGTCGCATTAATCGAATATTTGCTTGCACTAACTGAAAAACGGTATCAATTTTAGTAGAGCTTTGTTAGTAAGACTGGTCGCATTAATCGAATATTTGCTTGCACTAACTGAAAAACGGTATCAATAAAGTCGCACTAATCGAAATCGCATTATTGGAACTCGCACTAATCGAGGCCTTGCACTAATTGAATATTGCATTATTCGAACTCGCACTAATTGAGGCCTACCGCATTAATCAAATATTTGCTCGCACTAACTGAAAAATGGTATCAATTTTATAAGTCGCGAATATTTGCTCACACTAACTGAAAAACAGTATCATTTTTGTAAGTCGCACTAATCAAAAAAACTCACACTAATCGAGGCCTACCTATAGTTGCTTGACAAATTTAATAAATATGTGTATTATTCAAACTCGCACTAATCAAGGCCTACCTGTATATCAGATTTGAATTCGCACTAATCGAGGCCTACCTGTACATAAGATCGGAAGAGCGTCGTGTTCACTAATCTAGGCCTATCTGTACCGAACAAAACATCAATAAGAGATCATTCTTTATATTCTCATATCAGCTCAGATTAGATGATGTCATTAGCCAGGAAAGCTCGTTCAGAAGACGGCTGTCAGATTATTCAGATTAGGATGTCACTAGCCAGGAAAGCTCGTTCAGAAGACGGCTGTCCATTTCGTAACACGTGATGCTAAATACTGAGACAGAGAATGTGCAAAGTAAGTCAACTCTTAAACTAAAATATAATACATTAAATAATATTGAAAATAACAATAAATAATAAAAGAGCATAACAAAATAATAAACAGGATAGGTCAGAGTTAACCTCTTCATAGATTCACACTAAAAGTTATATAAAATGCTGAAAATATTTTGTATTTATTATAATAAAATATTAAAAATTTACCATCTTAGCAAGAATTACTTCATAAATATGGTATTTCATTTTTATCTTATGGGAAAATACAAAAAATAAATTCATAATGTATTACAATAAATTGGTTACAGAAATCTTACAAAAGAGTGTCTCTACTTTTTATTTATTCTGAGAGACAATCCTATTCATATTAATAGGTGGGTAAGTTCTATATATGGATGGTTTTATAATCTCTTGCATTAGTATTGTAAAACCAACATGTGAAACATGAATGCACTCTGCTACTTAGCCTTGCAAAACTTCTAACTTTGGCCACTTTTTCTTGGATGGTTCTCTAATCAGGACCGTGCAGTAGATTTTCTCAGTTTGAGGCAAATCTTCGAAATGCCACCCCTTAAATGTTTTTTCTTTAAAATAACCTTCGTTTATGATTTAAAAATCTGCACAAAATGTACGAATACTATTTTTATTTTGACAATATGAAAACAAATTTTGTATTTGTTATCGCCCTATTTCTTCCCCCTTTTTGCCTAACATTTTATTTCACATGCACAACCTGTTTGTTTTTACTGTTCACCTGACACTTGGGGGTTAAATTACAATTTACATTTGTTTTTACAAATATTCCATTCTCTGTTAGGTTCTCTGCTAACGCTCACTTTCTCTCTGCAGCTGAAGAGGGGCAGTTTAGTCCAAAAGTGCTCTTGCATCTTTAATTTTATTTTCAGGTCCTATTTGCTAGTTCAGATCTTGTTTTATTTTGATTTACTGATTTAAACACAGCACAACCACTTGCCACTTCTCGAGACAAACTAATATTAAAATCAAATATTGTCAATAATTGATAAGCTCAAAGCAGAACTATCAACATAGATCAATATACAAAAGCGTTGACTCAAAGCAGAACTATCAACATAGATCAATATAGAAAAAACGTTGCGTAAAGATTTTTAATTACAGAACTATCAACATAGATCAATATAGAAAAGTGTTGCTTAAAGATTTTTATTATCAGCATAGATCAATATAGAAATAAAGATTTTTAATTATTGAATGGTTCAAATTGTATTTTGATTTCACTGTTTATGCCACCCCTTATGGTGCCGTCTCTCTGCCTCATAGCACCGCACGGCCCTGTCTCTAATTGGCCATTGATTATCAAGTGCATCACAAATTGGCTGGCCAAAGCCTGAAATAGTCATAAATTCTAGTATATTTTAGGCTTTGGCCAAAATGACTTGGCCAGGTCTAGAAGTAGTCAGCCACTTCATGAATTGGCTAGAGTCGGGCATTGGCCGTAACATATATATATGTAGTATATTTAGATTAAAAACCTAAAATATAATGCATTTTTGATTTGTTTCCTAGTCCCTCTTCAAATTAAGGGGACTTTTCTTGAATAGAATTTTCATTGCAGACATACTGCTTTTGTTTAGATTATTATTTTTATTTGGGATTGATGAAGATAATGGAAAAACTAAAATTCCAAATCATTCTCTCTATTTAATAGTGTCTGTAATGCTGAAATAGTACTTTGTTATCAGAAGTTGATTTTACAAGATTTTAATTTTCTATTATTGTATAATTATATAGCATAAGTAATAATGGAACTTATCATTATAATATACATCCATAGCAATATTTTGTTTCAATATACAGTCTTATATTTCTATAGTCCTTCATTATCAATAATTCTGCAACTAAGGAGGGCCTTAGAGGGCAGGAAATATTACCACTTGGTATTATTAGTAACTGTAGTTTTTCTAATAATAAATTATAACATTTTTATTTAAAGTGCAGCAGAATTTGAAAGTTTAAGATTATAGAAAACAATCTGCATACATATATATTTACTTTTTTGTAACAAAATAAAACATCTCATGCCATATCAATTGAGAATTATCCATTTGTATAGATCCAATATAATGATTTTAATTTAGTACATTTTTGGGTATGAATTAAAAAATTCTTTGAAAAAATCAACAATCTACTCTAGCAATCTGCAAAATTTTAATATAGTGTTTTAAAAATTAGAATAAAATTATTGATTTCCATTTTTTAAATATGCTTCAATAGAAAGTTGAATCTAAAACTGCAGATGATTATGAAATATTGTAAGATCGGAAGAGCGTCGTGTAGGGAAAGAGTGTAGATCTCGGTGGTCAGCTAGTAAATGAGTAAAGGTTATCATTCAAATTAGGCACGCCTCACTCTACAATCTTTGTTGTTAGTATATTATGATACAATTTTAATATAGTACTGTAAAATAAATATTTTGGTTAATTAGGCAACACAGTATAGGAACAGTATACTATAGTATGCAGTACAGGTTTGTGTACATGTGATTTTTGCACAAAGTGAAATTTGCATAATATTGTATTAGATGGAATATATCCAGGATGCTAAGCAGCACATATCTGTATATGAAAGTTTAATTTTTGCATTCATAATTCAAACTTGTATTATACTGTATTAATATTTAGTTTCCATTTTGTATCTGGTTCTTATAGCTTTGCGTTTGTTACGCTTAATACAATGATGTATTACAACTAATGAATAATGAGACAATAATTGCAATTCACTATACTGCCAAAAAGACTTAGTTTTTAGAATTATGGCAAGAAATACTTTCATAACTTAATTGTGATTAAAAAAACCAAGAATTAATAGCATTTTTGATTTAATATAAATCATAAATCCTCTTCAGCTACCACATTAAATCAAAAGCGCTACTAATTCTTGGTATTTTTTAATCAATTCTTAAGTTGAAAGTATTTCCTGCCATAGTGCTGATAGTTTTTAGTTCTGAATAATGAGACAATTGATGCTAGTAGACTATTAATAAAGATTTATAATTTATAATGTGGATGGTTCAAACCATAACTTAAGAATAATCTGTACAAGCAAAATTAATTTATGAAATTCAGCAAATGTAAACAAAATCAATTAATCATGTTTTACAGGTATTTTCAGTTCACAAAAGGTTATTGGGATCATAAAAAAGTTGTGTGAAAATTTGTAAATCAAACTCATTTCCATTAATTCCAATATAAAAATTTTATTGGATCTTAAATACCAGAAAAAGTTACTGCCATTTTATTTATTGATATTAAAGCATTTCAAAAGTATTAGTATAAATAAGTGTACTATAATACAATAGTTTATGATAGATATTACCTATTTAACCTATTATTTGCCATTTGAATTCCAGAGCCACTAAGAGCCAAGTAATCTTGAATTCAAGTCTAATAAAGCAATAATCATGCCAATCATTGTGATTTTATTAATTAAAAATTTTCTTCAAATATTGTCTTAAAGTTAGCATAATGAATTTTGAGAATTACATAAGTTATTGGAAAATAAGTTTTCTGAAAGTTAGTAAAGTATCAATGTTTTCATAGACAATTTGGAATTTAGGTTTGATTTGATGTTGTCAATTTGATTTATTAAAAATTTTATAAAATTATGAATATTGAATTATTTAATAAAACTTAATTTAAATAAATTTGTTTTATATCTATTATATTGTTAATTAAATTAGACATCTTTCAATAGAACAAAAATTTAGTCATTTTCTAAATTTATATATGCATAAAAATATATTAGAGATTTATACATCTGAAATAATATCATTATTTTATGAAATTAAATATTTATTGCTATATAGTTGCAAAACCATTGAAAAATGCAGTAAGTACATTATGGATACTCATTATTGATAAAGGAAAGTACTAGATTCAATATTTTATTCTCTAGTTAGTGGAAATTTTGTCTTAAACAAATGGTGAAAACAATAAATTTGATATATCTGATACAATAAATCAGTGAATAAAATCAAGAAAAGCATTTGATTTAAACAAATTACAGTGGATAATTGGTTGATGATTAAATAGTTGTTTTGCAAAAGCAAAAATTTTTTCTTTGTGAAATAAAGTTTATTAATTTATGCTCTTCTTTGAATTGAAAATTTGTAAATTGGGGATATCTAATCTAAATCTTTATATACAAATAAAATGAATGGAGCTTGATTCTTAAAATTCAACATCTGCTGTTCTACTAACATGGAGTAAATGACAATAGTACTATATTTTCATGATTTATACTAATAATTTAAAATTTAACAAAAGAAATTTTTGGACAATGCATAATTGACACATTCTTTCAAATATGCATTGACTGAACTGCTCAATAAAATTTTTGAATAATATCAATTGTTTATGGCAATGTCTGATACAGCTTGGCCTAGAGGCCTTTGTGCCATTAAAACTAAATCATTTTAAGATCAATAATGTGCTTTTCAGACATCCATTACAATTTGTAGCATTCAAGAAATTTTTTTACATAATCTGTATTATTTAAAATAATGTAACAATGTAACAAGCACTAAGCAGAAATACTAAAACTTATTAATAAAAATACAGCAACTGAACTTGAAAGTTTAAGATTAAAATCGCCTTTTCTTTTACATTATTTCTTAAAGTACGATTACAATTGTTTGTAAAAACAAGATTTATATTAAAATATTCCTGTTTTGCTCTTTACATATGTGTAAAGAGATGCTACAAATGTCAGAAAAAGCATTGCAATGAATTAAAACAGTTGAAAGGTTAAGGAAAAATTTTATACATAGGAACATATATTCACATACTTTTAGGCTTTGCTATAAACAGAAGTCAAGTTAGCATCCAATGTTTCTTTAATCAGCTGTTCACTTCAATTTAAAAGTGAATATTCATGATCCAATCACAATATAAACTGCATTTCCTTTTCACAGTAATATGAAATAACAAAAAATTCAACTGGAAGTATCATTTAAACATATTTTTTCTATAGTTATATAATTTAGAGACAATAGATATACTATATTAAACTAAATCATCATCATCAATACAAATTACACCATTTCTTAATGATAATACTTAAAAGCCATCCCACATTGAGCTGGAATTGGAAAGTTTGAACAAGCATTATTGGCAAAAGTTTGGCCTGGACTTAATACCAATTTTACATATTTTTCAACTCTGCATTTTAAACAATTTTACCAAATATAGCTCATTTTGTACACAAATTTAAAAAATAAAAACTTTCATCTTGAGAAAAGAATAAATTTTAAAATCAAAGATGAATAGTCACTCTAGGAATAAATCACAATAAGTACCATCATAAACAAGGCTAGAAAAGTTAAAAGAATTCAGCAATTAATTCAACTAAAACTGTTATTGGTTAAAATATTCAATTCAAAATGAAGTTTTCATATGAATAAGAAAAACTGTGAACTTTGAGTAAGAACTTTCATATTCATGATGATATCAAAAAGAGCAAGATTATTCGTAAATATTGTATTAATGTTATTTTTTGTATGTAATATTTCTTCCAACACTCTTTTTCACTGACAATCTTAAGGTTTAGAATAAAATTTATTGATGGAAACAAATGTTCTGCTGACACTATTGGTACTTCAGGTTCATCAAGTAAATGTAGAGGCCAAACAGATTTATTTTTTCTTTCAAATGGGTATTTCAAAACATTCAAAATCACTATTGAGAATATAACCTATACATAACTCAAACTAATGTTATACACTTAGAATTGTACAGTTCAAACTTATGTCTAAATGATAATTGTCAATAAATTATCTATCCAATTCAGAATTTGATAAACATATTAAAAAATTAGGATTAAGTTAGAGTTCACAGCACATTTTTATTGAATTTAAATTACCTCTCATATTAAAAAAAATCCTAATTTCTTTTATATGTTTAAGTTAGAGTTCACAGCACATTTTTATTGAATTTAAATTACCTCTCATATTAAAAAAATATTGCAGTGTGGAAAATCAGGAATTTGCAGTAAGAAATTAAGATTCTCTGTGTGCCACTTATAGCATTACAGTGGGTGATTGGTTAACAAACAATCCATTCCAAGACAATGTTCGTTATCCGAATTGTTTGTTAACCGATCTGATTTACCATAGGTTTTTATGGGAATTTAATTAATTCGTTCTGGAGATGTTTTTATGGGAATTTGATTAATTCGTTCCAGAGACCCAAAAAACAAATAAATTATATAATTCCTTACGTTTATTTATATGTAATAACAATAATTTATACATACATAATCTTGCATTTTCATCTATAAAACCAGACCAAAGTGACTCAATAAAAATATAGAATTCGAAAATATCGCGTTATATCGAAACAGCGTTAAACGGGGCAGCGTTATGCGGGGTCTTACTGTACAGTGGAATACGTTTATATCGAAAAGATTGGGACCAGAAAAGTTTTTCATTATAACCGACGTGAAAAGGAAAATTTAAAAGAAGTTGCGGACGTTTCCCAAAGTTAGTTCCATGAGCCTATGACGTTATTCTTCGATAAAATTGATATTTTAAAGATTTTCTTTGAAAATATAATTAAAAAATGAAATTCGTCAAACCTCAATTTACTCAAATTGCATATAGAACACTTTTTAAACAGAATTTAAAAGTGAATAAAATTTGAATAATCTGTGTGTAAAGTATATGTAATATGTATAGTTTTGATGTCTTACAGAGGAGAAAAGAAAAAAAATATATATATATAAGGGCCCAAAACCTGGTTCGTACCGGGACCCGGGATTTCTCTCGGCGCCACTGAATACAGTAATTAATCCAGATAGTCCTCGACTTACGACGGCAAAAAATTATTATTATATATAATTCTCTAATTGAACTTTTCCTCCTACATACACACATATATCACATTGCTTTCGTATATGAATCGAGCGTCGCCATTAGTCGGCAAGCAAAGCCTTTCAACAATACGCAATAGCCGATAATATGATTCCTCACTTCTAACCTATTACTGCCTTTGGCATGTTAGTTGCTAATCAACAATCTAAATGTTCGTTTCTCATATCCAGTAAGAGAAATAATACTGCTGACGAAAATTCCACTATAAAAAAAAAGAAGGCAAGGAAAGCTTTAAGTTTAATCCTTTTAAGTTAGATAAAAATCTAATTTACAAAACTATTAAAACAGAAATCAAACAAATCAAGAATTAAAAACTTCTCGACTTAAGTCAGAATCGATTTACTATGGAGACGTTGGAACGGAACCCTGTCATAAGTTGAGAATTAAATGTAATCTCTTTTAAAAACAGTACACTAGAGTTAAAAACAGTATATCATACAAAATATAAAAGGCGCATTACAGTACAAATTTACAGTTAATTGCATTATAAAAATAAATATACATGTACAATGCAACATTTTGTACAAATTATATACCGTATATACTTTGAACAATTGTAGAGCATTACAACTATTGTACAGTAGTTTCTATAACACTTATGCTGAAATTAAATTATTATTTTTCACCATGCTGATGAATTATAGCAGTAAAACTATGTACTGTAGTATTGTAGCATAATCAAAGTGGACACACACGCACACACAAAAATAAAAATAATGTATAATAGATATTTATAAAAAGTAAAGAAGTTACCATATAGAGTGGATCGGGGGAAGATGGTAATCGGGAGAAGATGCTTATTTTTCTCTAATTCTTTAATATTTAAACAGGAGGCGATAAAATATGGTTTATTACAACCTCCTATAAGCCCGCCAAAAATATAGATGATGGATATTATCAGATTAAAAATATAGATGATGGATATTATCAGATTATCAATTACTCGCATTAGAGCTATTATCAGGTTATCAAATACTCGCATTAGAAATCGAAAAGTTTCCAATGAGTATGAAATTTCCATCAAAAATTATAGTGTCCACTTTTTGAGTATTATTATTAATCGTAATAAATTCATCAAAATAAAAATTAATATATACAATGTGTAGTAAATACTTTAAAGAATGCTTATGCTTTAGATATCGTTCTAATTTTAGCCATTTTAAGTCACGTGATTAAAGAATAAATGTCACTCTGATCAACGGGAAAGATGCAATATTTGCTTCGGGGTTAGATGCCGAATTTAAATTTTTTATTTATGATTTATTTTCATAAATTAAATGATAAAAACATATACAGTGAAACCTGTCTAAGTTGGACACATTTGGTTCCTTCAAAATGTGTTCAAGTTAGGTGTCCAACATAGAGAGATTCATAAAATCAAAATTTTTTCTAAACATAATAAACACTAACTTTTCATGTTAATGCAAACCTTTATTCAATTCCAAATTGGAAACATTTATTATTTTAAATGAAATTCAAAAATTGAGATTAAATTAATATTTTTCACCATGCTGATGAATTATAGCAGTAAAACTATATACTGTAGTATTGTAGCATAATCAAAGTGGACACACACGCACACACAAAAATAAAAATAATGTATAATAGATATTTATAAAAAGTAAAGAAGTTACCATATAGAGTGGATCGGGGGAAGATGGTAATCGGGAGAAGATGCTTATTTTTCTCTAATTCTTTAATATTTAAACAGGTGGCGATAAAAGGTGGTTTATTATAACCTCATATAAGCCCGCCAAAAATATAGATGATGGCTATTATCAGGTTATCAATTACTCGCATTAGAAATCGAAAAGTTTCCAGCGAGTGTTGAAATTTTCATCAAAAATTATACAGTCACTTTTTGAAGTGTTATTATTAATCGTAATAATATCATCAAAGTAAAAATTAATATATGTAGTGTGTAGTAGATACTTTAAAGAATGCTTTGCTTTAGATATCGTTCTAATTTAGCCATTTTAAGTCACGTGATTAAAGGTTGAATGTCACTCTGATCAACGGGAAAGATGGCAATATTTGCTTCGGGGTTAGATGCCGAATTTAAATTTTTT
>AYEL01078113.1:0-16349 GCA_000484575.1 Olivierus martensii
TATTATTTATAAGGGGCCAAACTTTCCCAAATTTTAATTTACTGGATAAAGATATCTGTAAAAAAAAAGTAAGGATAAAATCTGAAGGATATGTGGAAAATGATTTTGAAGTCGGACAAATTCGGACAAACTTCTTGAATTTTGGGGGGGTGCAAAGATCACAATTATATTAATTAATTCGGATTGGGTTCGAATTAAAGGGGTAATTAAAAATTTATAAAAATATCGACGGAAAATCAAATTTTTGAATAATATCATAGAAATATAGAAAATATGATAGAATTTGAGATTTTAACCATTTTTTTTCGATTTACGCAAAAATTACGAAGTTTTTGGGTCTTAAACTTTGTCTAGCATAGCTAGGCATTGGAGCGCAAGACGGAGCAAGGCGTGTCTAGCATAGCTAGGCATTGGAGCGCAAAAGGTTAATCTAGCTTTGCAAATCAGTTTTTTCGTGCATATTTGTTGAAAATATGCTCTTTTGATCTCTCTTGATGTCTGTAATTAATGTAATACAATAGTAATAATACATTACAAACTAAAAAAAATGCTATGTATGTATTTTTTATTCACTGTCCTGTTTCACCTATCCTCTATTATTTATGTGTTAAAATGGTTTCGTTTAACACTGTTTCATTTAGCACTTTGTTTCCTTGGAACGTATCATCCCCTATGTTAAACAGGGTCTTATTGTATATAATGTATAAAATTTAGAAACAGGTAGAAAGAGAATACACAGAAAAGAATAAATAGCATATTTAACATTTGTTTAAGATATAATAAAATATTTACCTTTGTTACATGCAAAGCCTTAATTTTCCCAGTATGACGAACATGAGGACCTCTACAAAGATCTATAAGTGGTCCACAGCTAAAGGAAAAAAATTATGATTATTTTTCCATCAATTAACTATTTTGAAACTGAATTATCTTTAATGAAAACTTCTTACCGATATACAGTAGTAGTTGGAGTGTTAACTTTTTCTTTTAAAATTCGAACTTTAAAAGGATTATACTGTAATAAAATAAAAATTATAATAAATTTTATAAATTTTATACTTTAATCGAAAATAGTTAAATCACAAAATAAAACTATTATAATTCTAATACACGTAAACTCAAAAACTAAAAAAAGCTTTTAATTCTTTTGCAATAAAATTTCTTTATTAAATTATTAAAAACAACTAATCATTTAAGGAATTTAAGGAATCAAATCAGACAAAATATCATAATATTTGGACAATTTTAAACAATTAGAATGCAATTATAACCATTGCACTGTAACTAGACTAAACTGTTTTTATACTATTATTTTATATCGTTTCATTGAAATGTAACAAAATTAATTGGATATTTTCTCACGAAAACATAAAAATTGATTTCACCTGGAACATTTCAAGCAATTCTTCTTTTGTTAACTCTAATCGTTCAAACGGTTGTTTTTCTTTAACAATATCCTTCATTAAACTTTCTAATGATAAATAATCAGAACTAGATACACCTCCATCCTCTAAAAACATGTCGTAATAATATCCATTTTCAATTGGAGGCCCATAACACAAGCAACCACCATATATTCTTTCCATAGCTTCTCCTAAAATATGTGCACTTGAGTGCCAAAATACTTGTTTTCCTATTTAAAACAAAAAACAAAATTTACGAATTATGGCTTAAAAATTTAATTTAAATACTAAAATTTTATTTAAAATCGAAAGTCGTAATTAAATTTAACCTTCTTCACTATCAAATTTTAGAATACTAAGATTGCAATTTCCTTCTAATGGCCTATCTAAATCCCATAAGACTCCATTCACTTTAGCTATAACAGCATTGTCAGCTAATCCCTGACTAAAGAAATAAAAATTTCGCATAAATTTACATTTATCAATAAAAATTTTCAACTTTATTATTTGTATTAATATTGTACCTGATTCCCTGAGCTATCTGATAAGGAGTAGTCTTCCAAGATTCAGCATTAATAACTTTACCATCTTGTAGCGTCACAGTGATTGGCTCTGACGTTTTCATTGAATATTCTGCATCGTACTTAGTTTTAAATTTATTCCATAGTTCAATTCTATCTTGAATATATTTTGGCCATGATTTCAACTTTACAGAAAAAATATTAATAGTTAGTTTTTGCTTTATTCTCTAAGAATACAGGCAGTCCCTGATTTATGTAGATGAATTTTTCTGTGATACTCTACATAAGTCAAAATATATGCATGTCAAAGCATACATTACACAGTACTAAATTTACTATCTTACAGGATTTGGATTCAATTCTGAGTCACACACCTCCAGTTTTACTGGAAAGGTCTGGTTTTGGCTTAGCTCATTACTATATGAAAAATCTAATATATAATCCTAAATACAGATATATATGTGTCGGATCTACATAAGTTGTGGATTGCCTATATCATGATATCAAACGTTTACTAATAATAAAATAAACATATTAAATTATTATTATTATTATTATTATTATTATTATTATTATTATCATCATCATATATATTAATAGTCAAATGTGGCTGGCTGGCTGGATGTCCCTTTTTCGGTCAAACCACTATATCGATTTCTATAAGTAGGGTATCGTTAGAAAAAAGTCTAATTTTTGGATGTCTGCGACAGCCAAAATTATTTGTTGTTATTACCTAATTTTCGGATGTCTGCGACAGCCAAAATTATTTGTTGTTATTAATGACAGTCCAAATTATTTGTTGTTATTAATAATTTAAAAATTAAAGAATACAGTGAAACTGTAATTTCTCTAAAAAGACAGAATTTGCAGATGGCACTGTAATGTAATAATGGATGCATTTTACCGATTCCCTTTTGGATTTCCTACACGAGTTGAGGTATTTTTCATTGTTATGTACAGTATTATAAAATTAAAATTCACAAGATTATATTTCCACTCATTTATATGAGCGGGTAATTTCTAGTTATAATTAGTGAGTTAAATTTTCCTTCTATAGAAATTACCTACAAACTAAAATTTTTAAATGGTTTTTAATAATTTTATTATATCAAAAATGAAATCTTTATTATAAAAATATTATATATAAATCTGTTTCTGAGAACTTTATTTTCAGAAATATTGGTATATAAAAATTGGTTTTCTATTAGTCTATTAATAACAATCTGTAATGAAAACAACTCAAACTTTGTTCAAAACACATTCTTAAATAATTATACAGGATGCATTGATTTTGGTTCTGTGTTTTACTTGTGAATTATTACATAAATAATAGTAATTGTGAATATGATGACCATTTTTTTTTTACCATATATAGATTTTTCATTATTTACTCTAGAACTTTTATACACTTGCAAACTTTCTTAAAACATTTTGTTTTTATCAGTCATCTACCTACAATAGATATGATATCCTTTACGGTTCTTCTTATGCTACGTAAATTAACAGTAGGTTTATTCTTTCAATCCTCAAACCTACAGGGGAATAGCTTTTGTGCCGTCCTACTTCTATTCGATCTCTATTTTCTATGTTATATTTGTTATCATTTTTCTTTTTATTTGTTTATTACTCTTCCATTGTTCATTTATCAATTAAAGTCAAGATCCATGTTTCATTTATTTACATCAATTTAAGTTTTCTAGTCATGGTTTGATTTTCTCCAGGTGCCCAATCCAGATGTGATTTGAGATTTCCCACTTCTGTATTACATTCATTATACTCCTCCATAGTGCATTTGTACCAAACAGGTCAAGATCCATATGTTATTTACACTCCTCAATTTACATTCATTGTTCTCTCCAGGTACCTAAACTGGAAATAATATAAGATTCACATATATAGCTCGATTACATTTGTTACATATCCCTATACTGAGCCAACTTATAATTCTCACTATTCGATTATTATTATTTTAATTAAATTCTAACAATCGATATTGAAATATTTCTATTATAATCCTCACTAATCAATGTTTTGATGTCCTACTTAACCTAAACCTTAAACAACTAAACTTAATTACTAACTTACTAAATTAATGAGTCAATTCTCCAATCCTATCCTTGGGTTAGAGCATCAGTGTGAATTTTTCTTTACAAATCCTTGTTTTCACTATCCTTCAGAGATCCTCTGGTTTTTACCTAATCCATTCCTGACATCATTGTGAGATATGTGTATGAGGGGTTTTATGATCAACGACCAACGACATCTGCCAATTTCAATGTAATTGTCAGGTCCTGATACCAAGAAGTTGTGTGTTGTTTCTCCAACATAGAATACATTACTATAACAAAATCATGGCTGAATTACATTGTGTAGATAAGTGACGCCAAGGTCTAGGATTAGAGATTGACTCAAACTACTTAATTATAATTATAAACAAAGCATATTTATTTAGTATAAAATATTATATAATGAAGCAGTTAGCAATAATATAATAATATATGACAATTTATGATTATTATAATCTTTGAGATAGGCAGTTCTGCCACAAACTTCCCACACATATGTGAGAGAGAGTTTTTGCCGATGTTAAACATTAATCCATCTTCTAATTGATTCACCACTTAACTATTAATTTAATTCACATGTCCACTTGATACAATTCACTGTTCTATATTCGTTGTCTTTGTCAACTGTTATCGTCGTTTGTTCCCATCATACACAATCATTGTTAGTGGCTCTCAACAGAACAAGTTGCATTCCCGATGTAATTCCTATATGAGTTTTCCTCTGTAATCCCTATAAAATTATCTTGTATCTTCTTTTCAATTCTTTCTTCTCCCAACTCTCTGACAGTATTTATGCTCTCTCTCTCTCTCTCTGAGAAGGAACTTTCCCATGATTCGGAACAAGGAACTTACAAATATGAGGAGAAGTTTCTCATTCGTAAAAATGATGAATTCTTATCAATTAATTATGAACAAAAAACTGTTCTTTTCTTTTAACAATGTTTTTTATAATTAAATTTTAACAACTTTATAACTTAATTTAAAACATGGGAGTGCTGTTTGGAGTTCTTTGGGACCTCACAATATTATACTATATTAAAACATATTCCATTTGTTATTGTTGAAAAAAACATAACAAATATTAAAAACAAATTTTAAATAATCAGCAGAAAGTCTGATAAAAAATGTTTAACTATTACTATTATTTTATATTAATTAATGATTGCTATAATGATATTTAGTGTAAAAAAGAAGTAAAGCTATCAAAAAAAGAAATTTCAGATGAAAAATTAAATCACATAAATATGAAGATATGATATCTGTTCAGTTAATCTATCATATTTACAACATAATATTTTTACATAAGATAAATTTTAACTAAAAATAATTGATAATATATTAAAATTTATAAAAACAAAATCTGTTAGCACAGTCATCATAAAACTGATGGTGATAATTTGCTATATAAGTTATTTATTAATATATATTATAAATAGAATTTTTTATAAATCTATATTATGTTCAGTAATGTTATTAAATAAAAATATATTTCAAAAAAATAATTTATATATACAAACCTCAGATTTTGAATTTTGTTCCAGAACATTTTTCTATAAAAAACAAAGTTTAGAGTCATATATTAGAAATTGCAAAATATATTTTAGGTAAATGCAAATAATACTAATCATTAGTTTCACATTGTAGTTAATCATTAAAGGAATAAAGATCAGTTCTGAATTAAGTGAAAACATATAGCATTTGTTAATAAAATATACCAAAGAACTTTCAGCTTAATGAAGCCATCTCCAGCAGTCTTAACATCGGGGTTAAAGAGTCAGATGGCAAATGATGTGACTCCATCTTTTAAAAAAATCCGACACTGACTCTGACTCCCTAAAATTTATAAGGTTCGACTCCGACTCCCAACTCCAGGCAGTTTAAAAATCCAACTCAATTCCACCCAAAAACCTCCAATTCTGCAACCCAAGATTGCAGAATCAGATGGCAAATGATCCAACTCAGACTCCACTTTAAAAAAAAAAAATCTGACTCCAGGCAGTTTAAAAATCCAACTCTGACTCCACCCAAAAACCTCCGACTCCCAACTCTGCAATCCTGCTTAACATAACAAGAATGGAATAAATCTCTTATATTCTTGTTAAGACCACTGAAAATGGCTTCATTAAGAAGAAAGTTCTTTGTTATATTCTATTTATAAATGCTATATATCTTTACTTAATTCAGGACTGATCTTTATTCTTTGAATAATACATTTTAGGAATATCATATTACATATACATACCTCATTTTTTTTGGCTTTTTCAGATTTAGCAGTTGATATCTGTAAGAAAACAATCAAAATTTTTAAAATACAAACATACTTATAAAATTCTTTTAATAATATAATTCCAATGATAAAATACTAGTTTCAGAATTGAAACTAGTATTTTACTCTCTAACTTATGTAACACCTGTATTATGTTCTTCACTATACTATATAATCAAATTTTACATAAGGCAAATTTATACACACAAATATATAGTGAATTGAAAATATTATATGCTGTGTGTGTATATAGACTAACTACAAAGCAGAAAATATTAGAGGTGGTCCTGGACTTACAATACAGTTCCATTCAAACATCTCCGTCATACATCAATTCTGATAAAAGTGGTGGACATTAATTCTTGTCTTGTTTGATTTCTGTTTTAATATTTTCATAAATTAAGTTTACATTTAACTTAAAATCATTAAATAAATTTTTCTTTGCCTTCTTTTTTATGTTGGAATTTTCATTAGAGTGTTATTTCTCTTACCGGACATGACAGATTTACTAAGAGATAAGTAATAAAGCTTTGCTTGACAACTAATGGGGATGCTGTGATGCATATACAAAAGCAATGTGCTATATGTATATATATGCAAGTGTCAAAGTTGAATTAGAGAATTTTTAGTAATAATTTCTGACCATCGTAAGTGCAAATTAAGTTGGCAGAAGTTGAGACTCGAGACACTCTTTATATGATCACGAATACACTCTAGATCATATTAACAACTTATAACAACTTTAGTATCAAGAATTAACTTTACCATCAAGAGCTAACTCTTGACAATAAAGTTATTGAAAGTTATCAACTCTTTATTGAAATTATCATTAACTCTTATTATAGCACAATATAGCCATTGTTAAAAATTAGTTGAATGTTGCAGAACTGTACTACTTACTAAATAGGGCTGGGGTGTCGGTGTCGGCAATTACTTTCTCACTAAACAATAGATTCACACAAGCACTTTTTAGCAGCAGATATAGCAAAAGTTTTATTTCATTTTGTGAAGTACTTTCGGCTACCCGCCATCTTCAGTGGAAGTTGCGCTGAAGATGTAAAGATTGTAAGAAAAAGGCTCTTGTTTAATTTGAAGATATTACAAAATATTAAAAGGAAGAAAGAATTACCTGCATCAGTTAAGCATCCGGACCATCCCGTGTCATCTCGACAAATAGCCGCTGAATGATACGTCGTTCATCACGTGTATACGAAAAGTAAATTTTGTAAAGAAGGAAAGAACTGTTTTGTTTTTATTATTATTATAGTTTCAAGTTTGAAGAAGAATTAATTTATAATCATTTTGTTTGAAGTAACTTTTATTTTCATCTTATGTAAATTATTTACAAGTATAAGTTTCGACCGTTGAGTGGAGCTGGTGTGGTCTTCTCCCATCAACCTGATCACTTGGTACGTTGTCCTGTCCAGTCTTCGTCTCTGCACGTGTGTCTTTGTCGTCGACTTAACAGTGTCCAGCGTCGGTGTCCTTGTCGTCGAACTAACGTGGTCCAGTGTGAAGACTGTTGTTTTAGTGTTGTATTATTGGTAAAACAATTTAGATAAAAAGTTTCTGTGCGCTGGACATTACCAAGTTATAATTATAATTCAAGTTTTGTGCAACGGGAAGACCATTGACAATTTTAGTTCTGTAACAGGCATTGTAAGTTTTATTTACGTTTTTCATAATAAAAGTTTATTGGTTTTTCTATGGAGCAGAGTTTTTGGGCTTTGAACATCTAACCAATTGGTTAGAGAAGAACGACATTACTGTCACAATTAATATTCGTTCTGAACGAAAGGATTGGGCGGAGGGGGGCGCGGAGTCATAATCCGGGTCATGATATGGGCGTAAACCCATTCAAGACAAAGATGACGGGTAGCCGAAAGTACTTCGCAAAATGAAATAAAAACTTTTGCTATATCTATTGCTAAAAAGTGCTTGTGTGAATCTATTGTTTAATGAGTTTAAGCAGTTTCTTTTATAACTTACTTTCTCACTGCTCATAATTTATTAGTTTTAAATTTAAAAAATGTATTAAATAATTATTTTCTTTTTTGGTGAATAAATAATTTTTTCAGTAATAAATATTAAATAAAAATGTGTTCTAAAAAAATATTTGTGCATGTTTACTATCAGAAGTGTCGGTGTAGGCAAAAAAAAAAATGTAGGTGTCGGTGTCGGCACATTTTCCTGCCGACACCGTGTTGGCAAAAAAAAAATGTAGGTGTCGGTGTCAGCACATTTTCCTGCCGACACCCCAGCCCTGTTACCAAATTATATAAATGAATTGAAAACATTTTAAATATCAAAACTTTTTATAAAGTTGAATTTACATATGTTGGGATCTCTTATATTTTGATTGTTATTTTTAATAATAAATGCATTCAGTTTTTATAAGATTATTATAAACATACATGATATATATATATATATGATTTATAAAATTTTATATGGAAGCATTATATTAAAATTATAAATAATATATAGTATTAAAACTTTATTTGTAAAGCTTTAATTCATTTATTTGATCGATGTATACATAAAATTGATTATACAATATTGTTAAAATACAAAATTTCAAAAAGATAGAAAAAGTTAAATAGCTAAAAAAATTATATAATTATATATGAAATACAAGAAAAGAAGGTTTCTAAATGTACTTAAAATATAATTTTTGTGTCCATTAAACAGACACGAAGTAGACATAAAATGATGGAATTTAAAGTTTTTGATTTCCAAATTTTTAAATCAGCAAAAGTTTTAATTTTTTTACACACTGTATATCGTGCTGTTAAATATTTTGGTTTACCAGTACTATTTTATTATTTTCTCTTAAAAAAATCAAGACATTTAAAAATTTCACTACTGTAAAAGTTGTATCAACATTTACAACATGATTTGACATTTCAAATGCACTTATATTTTTAGTACTGTATATTTGATTATACAGTATTTTAAACCTTTCGAATTTGCAATTTCTTGTTCAAATAATACGGATGAAATTTATTGTGAAACATGATCGGGTAACGATTTACAATGATCAAGAACTTCACTTATTCTACTCGTAAGATTCCTATTGCTTTCTGTCAAGTGATGAATTTGTTTTTCCAAATTGGAAGCTTCAATTAATAAATTTTTCTTCTTTTCTCTTTCTTTTTCGATCTCTTTTTTGAGGTTAGAGAGATAATTTGGCGATTTCATATATTTAACAAACTGTGTCATTTGAATTTTATAAGAATTTAAGAGAGTGTTAAGACTTTCTGGGATATCGTCATCACTTCCGATTACATTCGCTGATTTCTTTTCGATATATTTTGGAGACGAATTTAATGTTATAGATGAAACTGGCTGATTTTGTAATTTTTCAGTATTTGCTTTTATACTCAATTCTAATGACAGATTTGAATCTTTCGTTTGATCAGTTTGCTTTTGCTCTTTTACTACGTTAACCTCTACAGTTTGGTTAATTGAGTCATTTCCTTCCTTGCTTTTCTTTTTTTGATTATTTTTATCATTACATCCATCAGAACATGCTTCTTTTAAACTAAGTAAGGCACAATGTTTTAAAATATTAGATGAAGTATCTCTGACACATTCCTTAATTGCTTGAATTTTAATCTTTTCGGTTTCTTTTTTATTAGAATTATCGTTAGGTTTATGACAATTTCTTTTCTGAAGAAATTGCTCCAATTTTGTCCTATCAATGGTATGAAGAAAATATGATATACATTTTCCAGTCCAAGATACAGATTCGTCTTCGGGTTTTATTTCTCTAACATTCATTATTGCTCCAATATCATTCATATTCCTCTCATTCATACGAAAATTAAGAGGGCAAAAAGGTTTTTGTGAAATAACTCTAGTATCGTCTTTTAAATCAGCGAATCTCATTTTCAACATGTGATCAGTTCTCGGTCCGTAAGAAAAATTGTTCACAAAGATTATCGAAGAATCCGTTATTAATTCTCTGTATTTATCTTCTAAAAAATCACCTTTTATCAATTTATATTCTCCGTGTGTTTTTCCATACCATTTCATCCAAAATTGGAAATGTTTATCCATTGCTTCAGCATATTTGGCTGGAAGTTCAGATTTTTCAATTCCGATACACAGTTTACAAGATGTTGCTGCGGCCACTTGCAAAACTACTTGTCCGATTCCACTTCCGAGATCGATGAAAACATCATCGTCGTTAATTTGAATTTCGTTGATCATCTGTTCTACAAAATTGTAAGTTGTCTCTCCGTAAACTTGTGGTGAAAATGGGTCGTATCGATTTAATTTACGCGGACTAGTCACAGAAAAATTATAAACCTGTTCCAAAATGTGTCGCAGCAATCCTGACGAAGGTCGAGCACAAAGTTTGTTAAATCGCGAAGATCCTTTCCACAATTTACGAATTTTAGAAATTGCTTTATTATATTTTTCACATACGTCTTTCATGCTTTCATAATTTTCTTTGTCATAATCATTTAGTATGTAATTTTCTATAGCCGAATGTAATTCTGGAAAATCTTCACATACCCATCTAATTGTTTCTATGATTTCATTAGCACCATCACGTCTGTTAGAAATCGATAATGGCCATTGGTAAATTACAGGTTCACTTCCAACTGGACTACGAAGTCTCAACTCACATGCCATACTCGTACATAACAGTATTAATCCTCGCAACTTAAAACTAAACTATAGATTAGTCTAAATTACTCCATTCTTTTTTTCATAACCATACAACTCTCCACAATTCAATATTGATAATTTAAATAAAAACTGAAAAATAAATAAAAGTATAACCTGTTAATGTTAAAATTATTTCGGTTTTGCAAATAAATTTTAATTTTACATTAAATAAATTTCAATGTATAATTCGTTTTATTGATACAATGATGCAAATTTCGAGTCGTAAATTTGAATAAGTTACTGGTAAGATCTATAAGAGAAAAATATGATAATTTTTGTCTAAAATTGAGATCATTGTGAATATTAATTGCATTCAATGTATTATTAATACATTTCAGATTTTATTATTATTTGGCAGAACAAATTAATAGATTGTTAATCAGAATTCTGCACCACAAAAACATTATTGTAGGATAAGCAATGCATACTGTATATTGGTATTGAATTTATTAAACCAGTTTTTTATGAAATTAAAATTGAATAATCGATTTTATGATTTTTATGAAGATATGAATCAGGTATAAAATTTCAAAGAATGGATATAATTTAAAATAAATTATAATGTAGAATTTGTGAATGTACAGTATAGATAATTATTTAATAAATTTAATATTTTGCACTTTAATAACTATGCGTAAAGAATTTTTTGTGATTAAATCACTGATTACGATAAATTATTGATAATGTTCCAAAGTAATGAAATACCATCACTGTTTAGATTATAATTGTAAAAAATATAAATATTCAAACAACAAAAAATTAATTAAAATAATAATTGTATCTTGAGAGCATAAAAAAATATAATATTCAATGATAACAGCAAAAATAATTTTTACAAAGTCAGACAGTATAGTCATTCCATCCAGGAGTCATCCAGATCCTATCTATTTGTAGGCAGCTAGATTGTTGGTAGGCAGACATGTTTTCTGGAGTATCTTTGGACGGAATCATCAACAGTTTGTCAACTTCTCTTTCTTCTTTCTTTATTATGGAGATTATGTTCTTGTTCTTATATTTGACGTCAATCTGCTAACATTACAGATTCCTGTTTTCTTGATAATACTTCTTGATCCTTAGCAATGTTTTAATGGTATTTTATGTTAGGTTAATTAGATTACGCCGCCATATCCTCATGGGATATACTGTATCTGGCGGCGGCCACTTGTAGAGCCCATCACAGGCTGGCCAACACCCGTGATGGGGTCAACCGGATGGTTTAAGGATGGGATTCAACGGCCGGGCCCGGACCCCTCCTGAAAAACTGGAGGTGTGGGATCCGGATTTTAACCCGGATCCTCCAGGGTGGTAAGCCAAAGCTTTACCACGCGACCATCCGGCCGACTTTAATGGTATTTTGCTTTGTTACTTATGTCGATAGAGATTTCAAAAGGTCAAGATGGGAGAAATTATCTTCATAGAACTTACAAGGAGAGGCCACAACCTCCGTCTCACCGATTTCGATTGGCTTTAACATACAGACTGGGGGCCATCGAAAAGTAACTCGTGTAAAAGGGTTAGGTCACTACGCTTTCGTTTTAAAAAAATCGAAGTCATGACGCCGGATTGCGCCGCTTATATACCTAAAAAATTGCTGCACTTCGACCAAAGCGGCGGCGTAGCGGTTAAGAAGCTTTCCTGCGGAACTGAACGTTGTGAGTTCGAGTCAGGTGCTTTTTTTCAAGTGAATAAATTAAATTATTATTAGCAATAAAACTTCGGGTAAAATCAAATTTTTTTGTCGTAATAACTGTCATAAAAAATTTGTCATAAATTATTTGATTGATTGCAAAACGTGTAGTATTTTACTAATATTTCTGCTCCGAAATTTACTTCTATTACCCTCAACGATTCATAACGTACTGGCCAGTGAGCAATAAGACTAATATTTATTTTATATAAACATGCAATCTTATGTCTTACAATTAGGTATTATTGTCATTCTTTTCATTTGTCATCTAGCTATCGTAGAATGTTTTGTTCACATTGAAAAGTTTAAAAAAAAAAGAAAATTATAAAAGTAGCTGCGCGCAGATCGTAAAAGAAACTTACGGAACAACCTAATATATATTACTTATCACCCGATGCACAGTGAATTACGACAATTAGAGTGAGAATGAGTGAGATAAAGCGAGAAAGAGATCGAACAATAATTGAAGGGTGTCAAACGTAAGTATGACAAAAAAAGATGTGATTTTACCTGAAGTTTTATTGTTAGTAATATTTTAATTTATTCACTTGGAGAAAAAGTACGTAAGGGAGACTTGAATTATCAACGTTCAGTACCGCAGAAAACCGCCTTAACCGCTAGCCGCACTTTGGTTGTAGCAGCTGTAATTTTTTGGTATATAAGCGACGCAATCCGGCGTCATGACATGATTTCGATTTTTTCAAAAACGAAGTCGTAGTCACTTAAACCCTTTTACACGAGTTACTTTTCGATGGCCCCCAACCTGTATGTTAAATCTGATCGAAATCGGTTGGGCGAAGGTTGTGGCCTCCCCTTATTAGTGCATCATCCATAATGCTTAAAATATTCAGAGACTTATTTACTTCTAAGAGAGAAATTTATAATGGGCAAAAATATTTTTTATAATTTCTGCTCTAATTTTATGAGATATTATATTAATGCTGATAGCATTATTTTACGGAGCAATAATTCGAAGTTTATCACGCTATTTATATCGCTTATGTTTTCAAAGAAGAAATCAAATTATAATTTGAAAAATGAATATTCATAATATATTCTTTCCGACATCTTATCATAATTTCAGGTTATTTAATGGTGAGACGAAAGGGGATTGGTGGTGACATAAAAAGATTTTATAAATTTCTTTAATACTTTCAATATTCAAAATCATGATTTATACTTCAAACAAAATTTTTCTTTAGCTTTTGTCTCTATTATTATACATGGAAATTCAAAATTAGCAGGTTAGAAAATCTTAACAATTCTTATTCATGGACTCGAAAAAATTTTCAGAAAGAAATATATTCTTTCTCCAACAATTTTCTTGCAGTATTTAATTCTTGTCTGTAGAAGGAAAATTCTTGATCTCACAGTAAAGTTTTTGCTCGACTATTTCATTGACACAAAAATATTACTATTTCGTATAACATAATTGAGTACTATATCTTTCTAATCTGCAAAGCTGTTCTTTTATCTCGCATTTCTAATGCAAATTATAATTATAAAATTCTTCCTGTTTTATGATGATTCATCGAGACGAACACGATGTGTCATCAGTAATTCTACTCTTCATTGATATTTGCTTCATCTTCCTTCTTCAATCAGATTTATTTCCTTTAATTAGTCGAGCCTGTGGCTGCTGATGATGTAGCCGTCGCGTCGCCGCCCCGAAGGCAGATGCTTATTCTGGGGCGACTAGGGACACCACAACAAGAAAAGAAGCAAGAATGTCTTAGCCTGAATGGGATTCGATCAGGAGGTTTATAGTCCTCAACTGGGTCCAGCAACAGACCAGTCTCGGACCCTTCCCCTTCGGTAGATAGGGATCGGCGGCGGATGTTGGAGCCGAGTCACATATCTGAGCGGAGATGGTGACATCCCCGGTATGGGACGGGATGGCTTTCTTCATCCATGTCTTGCATCGGTGCCGACCATCCTCGGTCGATCCCATACCGCTGTCTGAATTGCTCCTCTTTCTTGGCCTGTTTAGCCAGGCCCTTGCGCCTGTTTCTATTGTTCAAAATCCTTTAGGCGGTATCGGGGGAAGTTCCCAACCCGACTATGTGCGAAGATTTCCTTCAGCTTTTCCTACTCACCTCACTCTCTGGTAATTTCTCCTCTCTTTCTTTAGCGAACTGAAACATCTTCAACATTAAACAAAAAATTGCATTAATCCTGAGATTAGCAATACAAACTTAAAATATCGCTTCGTTAATAAAGCTCCGCAGTCAATATATACTATACAGATATATATATATTGATTTCCAAATTCACCCTTAATTTTTTGATGTTACTTATATCAAAAGTCATATCAATATATTTAATTGTTATTTAACCTAGTCATAAAAATCTATGAACATAGTACATAAAATAAAAAAATGCAAATGTCATTTTATTTTACATTTTCTGTTAAAAAAAATATGTATGTGATTGTATAGCGAGATATCTAAAGATTAAATTATATTTCCAATATCGTTATAAAAACCATTATTTCGTATTTTATGTATATAATTCTACATACACACTTCCAGTTGTTCTATTCATATAAAAATCACATCTGAATGTTTGTAGATAATTTTTTTTTTTAAATTATCAAAAGTTGAAATATTTCGAAACTAGAACAGCGATGCGCTCCATGCTTCGAAATATAATACACCAATACATTCATGTAATACAGTATATAAGGCGGCAATTCAAGTTTTAAATAAAACTGTACCATTATTATTAAATTAAGCAAGTTTTTATATTAATTTTTTCGATTTTAAGAAAATTGGGGCTTTTAGGCAACTGTCTAAGTTCGCTTAATTCTTATAGAACCGGCCATAAATATATAAAAAAGACTAATACAGTAATATTTTTAAATTATTTTATAGAATATCAGTCAAACAGATGCTTCTCAGCATAGTAGTTGAAATAGTTTTTTCTACTATACTGAGAAAACTATTTTCCCAGTATAGTAGCATTTTTTTCTCAGTTGGTAATGAATTACAGTGATACCTCGGATCAGGAACGTCTCGGTTCACGAACAAATCGGTCTACAAACACTAACTGCGAACAAATTTTGCTTCGGTTCACGACACACACGAACGGAGTGCACGGAGTACGCCGCGAGTCACGTTCGTGACTCGCGGCGTACAAAACCCTATGCACACTATGACTCGCCCCCAGCAAGGAAAATATTTTTTGATTTAAATTGAATTTACAGATTTTTTTTTGCATGAACAGTGATTCTAATATGGAGTGGCAATGTATGGCATATATTTTTTATTATATTTGTAAATCTCCCTTTTAATGTTATATGTTAGGACTTGACTTCATTATTGTTTTTGTTTATTATAATATAGTAGTTCATTTATTATAGCATGTGAACACAGTTATAATAGTTTATCCATCACAGTTGTGTTCACATGTTATCCATCATTCTATATATATTGCATAGTATATGAAAAAATTGCAGATGTTTCAGTCCATTTATATGCAAATTGTAATGTCTGTCATTATCATTATTTTTAGTGATTTTACATTTGAAAGTTTCTTCAATATTATGATATGGAGTTTACTGAATATAACATGCTAAAATTGAAGAAAATAGTAATTTTCAATTCACTGCATATTTGACTGAAAATAAGTGTGGGGATCGGGAACCCCCTTTTTCACGGGATTGAGAAATGTGACGAAAATTTTGTAATAACATGACAGGATGTATTATATTGCTGCATTGTCCTT